>JBBGZY010002707.1:0-167500 GCA_037952925.1 Lithobates clamitans
CAGGCCAAGAAAACTTGTTTTTCTTCCTTTCCTCTTATAAAAGTTTGCAAATAAATAATCTTTCCTTTATAAATTATAAGTATGTAGTAAGAGGCATGGCAAGTTTTTTTGGAAAATGAATAAATAAAAAAATGTTTTAATTTTTTTTATTTTTTTTTTTTTACATACTGTCACCAGTGCAGTACAGCATTATCATATAACTGGTGTTGTGGTGATTAGGGGCACTAACTGGTGACATTACGTAAAAACACAAAAAATGTAATTATTTTTCACTTTTTCATATTTTTTTCAGTTTTTTTTCTTTTTCATTACATTTTTTTTTTCTTTTTTTTTTTACATTTATTTTTAACGCACTGTGACCAGAGCAATACAGTGTTAAGAAAATAACACTGTACTACTCTGGGGAAGTGATCAGGATTTTTTTTACACCTTATGACCGCTTATATCAGTGAATTTCATTGGTATAAGCAACCATTTTTACTGAATGAAACTGATTCATTCAGTGTCTTTTGTTGTGATTAGCTGTGATTGCCACATGGTACAGATGGGCTGTGATTGGCCCAGTCTGTACCATGTGATTACTGTGATCAATCACAGCTAGCAACACAATTGTATACAATGGATGGCATCAAAGGAAACCATCCATTGTTTACAACTGTCACGTGACCTGCTGTGATTGGTCACAGCGATAACAGGACACTGGCAGCGGACCGGTGCAGTGATCAGTCATCGACTCTGTCCGGTGAACACAGTCGTTGACAGATCGTGCTGCTGCTGCATGCAGCGCCTTTGGAGAGGACGTCATATGACGTCCAGTACAAAGGAAGAAAGTCCAGCTCGGCCGTCAATCTGCTATGGGCGGGAAGGTGTTAAAATTGGAAACAGTACATTTGGCCACTAGATGAAGCTAATCAAATACATTTCCTATAATACTTACCCTGTTTCCCCGAAAATAAGACCTAGCGTGATTGTCGGTGAAGGCTGCAATATAAGCCCTACCCCCCAAATAAGCCCTAGTTAAAGTCCTTGTAGGTCTTATTTTCAGGGTAGGGCTTATTTTCTGGGAAACGGTAGGGCTTATTTGGGAGGTAGGGCTTATATTGCAGCCATCACTGACAATCACGCTAGGTCTTATTTTCGGGGGAAACAGGGTAGCTCCATCTAATGGCCAAAGGTTACATAGCTACATAGCTAGCAAGGTTGAACAAAGACACCAGTCCATCCAATTCCACCTGAGCGAGTGCCCTCAATTGTCCCCATCCCCGCACACTGCGTCCCATCAATCTATGCAGCGATCCACACACACCCACACCGGTCCCCACACCCCCAAGGGGTCCACAATCCAAGGTCCCCAACTCACACCCATACACCAGGGCCAATTTTAGACATGGTGGTATTAACCATTTTAAATCAACGATTTACATTCAAAGAGCACAGGCCTAATTACTATTGTTTTTTTCCCCATTCCCGCTGAAACAATTTACATCCATTTTCACAGGGTGAATGGCTATGCAAATTATTTTTAAATCAAACCAAGTAGCACCAAGTGCACAAGCTAAAAATGTAAAAAATAAATGCAAAAAATGTGCATTTTAACAATGTCGCCTGGTGGGGATGAGAACATATAAAAACAAACAGCTGCCCCCCTTTTAAGGGAATAAATCACTGGAATACACTGGAATTTACAAAATAAAGAATAAGGCGCTATACATGTTCATATAAAAAAACTGTCACAAAGAAAACACTGCATCAAAGTCAAATCTGCACATTAATGAGAAAATAAGCAAGCATAAAGTCCATAGGAGAATAAATCCTAACACCGAAACGGAATGTTCTGAGATAAAACTTCTAGATCTTCCACCACGAGTACTCAGTATGAAGATCGCCGCACACCAGAGCTGTTTGACCCCTTTTTACAGGATGGTCAAGAAACACTTTGGGAACCCCAAATTGGTTCCACTAATGGCAAGAATCCACTCCAATGGCCACTCAGGAAGGAGCTAGAATGTAAAAAATGACTCCACAGGAGACACGGATGAAAGTCTCATAGTGTAGTAATTTTTAATAGAATAAAAACAGCAGCAATAATAACAGTTACACTCACATGCGATAGTGCCTGGCCTGGCACTAGGTGTAAACTGCGTGTGTGAGTCAGCTGATCTCTGGGGGTAGCGTGCGTTCCACGTCTCACTCCGAAGGTGCAAAGCCTGGTAATAATTGGCTGGGGTAACTATCAAGGTGCTGCAAGAAATAGTGGGGTACACTGTTGACTTTTTTTTTTTTTGCTATATTTCGTAAGGTTCAATTTGGGGCACACAAAACATGCCCCAGTTGAAGTCCTTTGGGATGAAACGCGTCGGGCTTGGCTTTCTGCTTCTCACATTGCCCTAATTTTTACTCTGTGATCACAGTTTTTCTTCCCACCGATGTATGCCGGTTTTTAGAAAAAAAAAAAAATATTTTTTGACCTACACAATATGGAGGCCTTTTTTCTTTGCATAACTTTCCGGACTCGAGTTCCTTTGTGGTCCAGTCGGTCCTTCCACACCTAAGGTCCAGCCCTGGTGTTCTCTTTTTGTCATTTTTGTATAATTGATTTTTGCACCATTCACTTATATATTGATATATGTGCTCACTTTTTAGCTCTACATTATTTACCATTACCTTCAGTAACTTCGGTACCCAATATTTTTCATATGCAATGCTTTAAAAGCCCCTACAGATCATGAGAACTTCACTCTCTCAATCAGTATTAGCTATTATGAATCCTTATGCTGCTAGCATTAGTAAATAGATAGAAAAGTATATCATATTTACTTGTTTTAAACTTTTTTTTTTCTTCACATTTTTCAGTTACTTCCTGGATTCCAGGCCTAGGCCAAAATGATGTCATACATCCTAGGAGTCTTCAGGATGGGAGGAGGGGTTTTCTCAGCTAAGCACACCTTCCTGCTTGTGTTTTATCAGAAAGCCACTACCCATCAGAAAGTGTAACCGAAGTGACGTTCCGTTGCGGCCATCTTGGTACACCCACACTCGTCCATAGTAAGCCTACAGTCAGAAGGCGGCAAGCAGACATCTTTTTATACCCACCAGAGTTTTGCATTTCACACTTATTTTTACCAGTAAACTCAGCGTATATAGTGAAATACAGTATTTTGAAATCTGTGACACTGTTTTGATGTTGAATCTTAAAATCAGTGGTGTTCTGTCAGATTAGCAAACCTGTGAGATCAGCAGGCTTGCCGATGATTTTAAAATTCACTATATAAGCTCAGTTTACTGGTAAAAATAAGTGAGAAATGCAAGACTTCGGTGGGTGTAAAAACATGTCCGCTAGCCGCCTTCTGACTATAGGCTTACTGCATGCGAGTGTGGGTGTACTAAGATGGCCGCAATGGAACGTAACTTCCATTGCATTTTCTGAATGGGTAGCGGCTTTCTGACAGGACACCTGCATGCCTGAGCTAAGGGCAGATGGATTCCAGGAAGTAAATGCTACATGAATTGTCTGCCCTTACTTAAGATGGCCACAGCCAGAAATGCTAGGGGAATGTTTTTTAGAAGTAAATTTCTCTACAAAATAAAGCATGGAGACATGGATGGATGGGTGTGCTTGCTTTGAATATTAGAAATTAATGAAAAATGAAAAATGAAGTAGCGTTTTTTGGCTAGTGGTTCTCAGATGCAGTTCTGCTTTAACCATGAGAATAATGAGCCTAGAATTATTGCTCTCACTTCAGCATGCGTGGTGATATGCAACGTGTAGAACAAACTAACCACTCCACACTTCATAACTGAATAACACTATATTACCAAAAGTATTGGGACACCTGCCTTTACACCCACATGAACTTTAATGGCATCCCAGTCTTAGTCCATCCCCTAATATTTCACCAAAGACCCCACCTAGTACTGTTAAAAAAAAAACAGAAATAAGGTATCATTTACACAGCGACAACAAGGGGCATATTTCTGCCCTGGCAGTCACTGGTGTTTGCATACAGAAGCAGACAGCAACCTGTCCAAATCAGTGACAGGCTGACAGACACCATGACTGTATGCAAACCTGAGCAGTTACAATGATTTTCACTATTTCCCAAAAATTCACAGTTTTAAATGTACAAATATTTGTTATTTAGTAGCTCAACACAATTTTATCTTTTAGATATAGTAGGGATCGTGTAAGTTGTGTTTGTGTGTACTAATAACGATTTAAGTGTATTTTTATGCAAATATATAAAATATTGTTTTGATAAACATTTGTGCAACTATCACAGGATCTACAGCACTATAATTTTACCCATCCTGTAACTTTAGAAAATGTATAGTTTTTTTGGGGGGGGGATCTTTTATAAACTCTGAATGCTGTAAGAGAAAAATGATAACAAAACAAAAAAAAATGGCAAAAATGATCCAGTCACTTGAGTTTAAAAGTAAAGTACAGGGCCTGGCAACAAAAGGGTTAAAGGAAGCTGCTTGACTGCAGTGTGCAAATCTATGTTAATAAAAGCTAAGTTAGACTTCTGATCTATGCTCCTGATGACTTCACTCTGACGAAACCCGTAGGGCGGGACATAGAGCGTCATTGCGTCACTTCCGGTATCCGGTGAATGGAACGCATGGTGTCCCAGAAATATTGATTGTTTGATGCCTTTCCTTCCTTACTTCAGTGTTTTTAGCTATTTATAAATACAAATTATACAGATTTACGCTATGAGGTTTGCCTCTGTCCACCTACTCCTGCAAGAGCATTCCATTGATGTAAGGATCCCATACTCCGAAGAGGAAGAGGAGAGGGGTTTTTCAACTAGGTGATGGGGGGAGGGTCCAGAGGTAGAGATAGTCAGCGTGGAACATATTCCAGAGGGTAGTATTGGGGGCATTAGTGGTAGGTTGGTAGGTTGACCAAAGCACATAAACCCAAGGTAAGTATAGTAGCAAGTCCTTGTTGCAATCTCGGAACACCCAATAAGAGGATAATATGCGATTGGTCTAAACTATGTGGCATGTTCACCAATGCCAGGAGCCTGGCAGACAAGATGGGTGAACTAGAGATACTGTTGTAGGAGGAGGATTTGGGTTTTGTGGGAATTTCAGAGACCTTTTTCAATAGCTCTCATGATTGGCTGGCAACCATTCAGGGGTATACCCTTTATCACAAGGATAGAGAGGGTAAAAAAGGGGGAGGGGTATGCCTATATATAAAGAATAATGTACAAGTGAATGTGAGAGATGACATCACTGAGGGGGCTAGGGAGGAGGTGGAATCCTTATGGGTAGAGCTCCAAAGGGAAGAAGCTAAGGGGAAAATAATACTGGGAGTATGCTATAGGCCTCCTAACCTGAGGGAGGAAGTGGAGACGGATCACCTATCACAATTTGGATTAGCAGCAAGGATGGGAAGTGTTATCATAATGGGGGATTTTAATTATCCAGACATAGACTGAGCAGAGGGAACCACGCATTCATTTAAGGCTCGCCAGTTCCTAAATGTCTCGCAGGACAATTTTATGGGTCAGATGGTAGATGCACCAACTAGAAATAAAGCGTTACTGGATCTACTGATTACCAACAATACAGACCGTATCACGGATGTGGAAATACGGGGCAATTTAGGTAACAGCGATCACAGGTCAATTAGTTTCAGTATAAATCACACAAATAGGAAACATAAGGGAAACACAAAGACACTAAATTTCAAAAGAGCCAACTTCCCTAAACTCCAAACCTTGCTAGAAGGCATAAATTGGGAATGGATACAATCTTAGGAACAAAGAACACAGAGGAGAAATGGGTTTGCTTTAAGAGCAAATTAAAAAAGGGCATTAGCCAATGCATCCCATTGGGTAATAAATTTAAAAGAGCGAACAAAAGTCCTGGATGGCTTAACTCCAATGTAAAAATGCATATAAAAGCAAAGGGGAATGCCCTCAAAAAATACAAGGTTGAGGGATTATCATCAGCATTCAGACTTTATAAAGAATGCAACAAGGCATGTAAGGGTGCAATCAGGGCCGCTGAGATAGAACATGAAAGACACATAGTGGAGGAGAGCAAAAAAAATCCCAAGAAATTCTTTAAGTATGTAAACAGTAAAAAAGGGAGGACAGACCATATTGGCCCCATAAAGAATGAGGAAGGACATATGGTTACAAAGGATGGGGAGATGGCGAAGGTATTGAATTTATTTTTCTCCCCAGTCTTCATGAGGGAATAGGGGGGCTTCAGTAACCAAAACTGCAGTGTTTATCCTCATGGCACAACACAGGAAGCACCTCCATGGTTAACAGAGGACAGAATTAAAATTAGACTTGGGAAACTTAACATTAATAAATCACTGGGACCAGATGGCTTGCACCCGAGGGTACCTAGGGAACTCAGTCAAGTAATTGCCAGACCGTTGTTCCTAATTTTTACTGACAGTCTACTGACTGGAATGGTACCAGTGATTGGAGAAAAGCCAATGTAGCACCAATATTAAAAAAGGGCCCAAAATACATCCCTGGGAATTACAGACCAGTTAGCCTAACATCAATAGTATGTAAAATCTTAGGGGGGATGATAAGGGACTATATACAAGATTTTAGTAATGAGAACGGTATCATTAGCAGTAATCAGCATGGATTCATGAAGAATCGTTTTTGCCAAACCAATCCATTAACCTTCTATGAGGAGGTGAGTTGCCATCTAGATAAAGGAAGGCCCGTAGATGTGGTGCATCTGGATTTTTCAAAAGCATTTGACACAGTTCCCCATAAACGTTTACTGTACAAAATAAGGTTTGTTGGCATGGACGATAGGGTGAGTACATGGATTGAAAACTGGCTACAAGGGCGAGTTCAGAGGGTGGTAATAAATGTGGAGTACTCGGAATTGTCAGGGGTGGGTAGTGGGGTCCCCCAGGGTTCTGTGCTGGGACCAATCCTATTTAATTTGTTCATAAACGACCTGGAGGATAGGATAAACTGTTCAATCTCTGTATTTGCGGACTATACTAAGCTAAGCAGGATAACTTCTCCGCAGGATGTGGAAACCTTGCAAAAAGATCTGAACAAATTAATGGGGTGGGCGACTACATGGCAAATGAGTTTCAATGTAGAAAAATGTAAAATAATGCATTAAGGTGGCAAAAATATGCATGCAATCTATACACTGGTGAGAGAACCTCTGGGGGAATCTAGGATGGAAAAGGACCTGGGGGTCCTAGTAGATGATGCTAACAAAGCAAACAGAATATTGGCATGAATTAAAAAGGGGATAAATTCCAGAGATAAAACAATAATTCTCCCGCTCTACAAGACTCTGGTCCAGACGCACTTAGAGTATGCTGTCCAGTTCTGGGCACAGGTCCTCAGGAAGGATGTACTGGAAATGGAGCGAGTACAAAGAAGGGCAACAAAGCTAATAGAGGGTCTGGAGGATCTTAGTTATGAGGAAAGGTTGCGAGCACTGAACTTATTGTCTCTGGAGAAGAGACGCCTGAGAGGGGATATGATTTCAATATACAAATACCATACTGGAGACCCCACAATTGGGATAAAACTTTTTCGCAGAAGAGAGTTTAACAAGACTCATGGCCACGCATTCGAATTAGAAGAAAAGAGGTTTAACCTTAAACTACGTAGAAGGTTCTTTACTGTAAGTGCGGCAAGGATGTGGAATTCCCTTCCACAGGCGGTGGTCTCAGCGGGGGGCATCAATAGTTTCAAGAAACAATTGGATAAGCACCTGAACGACTGCAACATACAGGGATATACAATGTAATACTGACATATAATCACACACATAGGCTGGACTTTATGGACTTGTGTCTTTTTTCGACCTCACCTACTATGTAACTATGTATGTAACTATGATATCTGGGATGTAGAGGGGTCAGAATGCTGGGGGGATATCTGGGGTGTAGAGGGGTCAGAATGTTGGGGGGGGGGGTATTCTGGGATGTAGAGGGGTCAGAGTGCTGGGGGGATATCTGGGAAGTAGAGGGGTCAGAGTGCTGGGGGGATATCTGGGATGTAGAGGGGTCAGAGTGCTGGGGGGATATCTGGGATGTAGAGGGGTCCGAGTGCTGGGGGGATATCTGGGATGTAGAGGGGTCACGGTGCTGGGGGGATATCTGGGGTGTAGAGGGGTCAGAGTGCTGGGGGGATATCTGGGATGTAGAGGGGTCAGAGTGCTGGGGGGATATCTGGGGTGTAGAGGGGTCAGAGTGCTGGGAGGATATCTGAGGTGTAGAGGGGTCAGAGTGCTGGGGGGATATCTGGGATGTAGAGGGGTCAGAGTGCTGGGGGGATATCTGGGATGTAGAGGGGTCAGAGTGCTGGGGGGATATCTGGGGTGTAGAGGGGTCAGAGTTCTGGGGGGATATCTAGGATGTAGAGGGGTCAGAGTGCTGGGGGGGTATCTGTGATGTAGAGGGGTCAGAGTGCTGGGGGGATATCTGGGATGTAGAGGGGTCAGAGTGCTGGGGGGATATCTGGGATGTAGAGGGGTCAGAGTGCTGGGGGGATATCTGGGATGTAGAGGGGTCAGAGTGCTGGGGGGATATCTGGGATGTAGAGGGGTCAGAGTGCTGGGGGGATATCTGGGGTGTAGAGGGGCCATAGTGCTGGGATGGCATCAATCTAGCAGATATATTATATGCACAGGACAGCTTTGTTACTTTATGTATGTAGTATTTTCCCACGGTTTCTTTGGTGTACAGAATGATTGTTCATGTAGTTAATGCGGAGCTCCATCCAAAAGCGGATGCTCCGCTTGTCTGCCTCCTACCTACTTGATGTCTGTTTACCTTCGCTGCCTCAATTATAGGGGCCCCAGAGCATTACTTTGCCAAGGGGCCCATGATACTATTAAGACGGCCCTGCTCTCCTACGTAGACTGCCCTCCCTCATGCCCTCCATATCCCTCATCTACGTAGACTGCCCTCCCTCATACCCTCCACATTCCTCTCCTACGTAGACTGCCCTCCCTCATACCCTCCACATTCCTCTCCTTCGTAGACTGCCCTCCCTCATGCCCTCCACATTCCTCTCCTACGTAGACTGACCTCCCTCATACCCTCCACATTCCTCTCCTACGTAGACTGCCCTCCCTCATACCCTCCACATTCCTCTCCTACGTAGACTGCCCTCCCTCATGCCCTCCACATTCCTCTCTTACGTAGACTGCCCTCCCTCATGCCCTCCACATTCCCCTCCTACGTAGACTGCCCTCCCTCATGCCCTCCACATTCCTCTCTTACGTAGACTGCCCTCCCTCATGCCCTCCACATTTCTCTCCTACGTAGACTGCCCTCCCTCATGCCCTCCACATTCCTCTCTTACGTAGACTGCCCTCCCTCATGCCCTCCACATTCCTCTTCTAAGTAGACTGCCCTCCCTTATGCCCTCCACATTCCTCTCTTACGTAGACTGCCCTCCCTCATGCCCTCCACATTCCTCTCTTACGTAGACTGCCCTCCCTCATGCCCTCCACATTCCTCTCCTACATAGACTGCCCTCCCTCATACTCTCCACATTCCTATCCTGCACATACACTACTGTGAAAATGTTTTAGGCAGCTGTGAAAATGCTGTTAATGAAGAATGCTTTCAGAAATAGAAGTGTTAATAGTTTATTTTTATCAATTAACAAAATGGAAAGTAAATGAGCTGAAGAGAAATCCAAATCAAATCAATATTTGGTGTGACCACTCTTTAATTTTAAACCAGCATCAATTCTTCTAGGTACACTTACACACAGTTTTTGAAGGAACTCGGCAGGTAGGTAGGTTGTTCCAAACATCTTGGAGAACTAAGCACAGATCTTCTGTGGATGTTGGTTGCCTCGAATCCTTCTGTCTCTTCATGTAATCCCAGGCAGACTCCATGATGTTGAGGTCCAGACTCTGTGGGGGCCAAAGCACCAATTCCATGACTCCTTGATCTTCTGTACACCGAAAATAGTTGTTAATGACATTGGCTGTATGTTTGGGAATGTTGTCCTGCTGCAGAATACATTTGGGGGCAATCACACTCCTCCCTGATGGTATTATGGATAGAAAGTATCTGCCTGTATTTCTCAGCATTGAGGGCACTTCTAGCCAGACTTCTCTGGACAGTAGATTGGTGTACCTGGGTCCTACTGGTTTCCACCAGTTCTGTGCTGATGGCACTGCTGGACATCTTCCGAAGGGAATTAAGCATCTGCTGTATTAAGTTATCTTGGCTGGCCACTGCATCTACAGTCCCCAACGCTGCCCGTTTGTGCTTCTTCAAAGGAGCTTAAACAGCACATCTGGATCCCCAGTCTGCTTTGAAATCTTTGCCTGAGAGAGACCTTGGTGATGCAGTATAACTACCTTGTTTCTTGATGCGGTGCTCAGTCTTGCCATGGTGTATGACCTGTGCCATGAAGCTGTCTTCCACAACCCTCACCTTAGTAGCAGAGTTTGGCTGTTCCTCACCCAGTTTTAACCCTCCTGTTTCTATTTCAGACTGCTTTTCATTCTACATATGAAATTGATGATCATTAGCACCTGCTTGGTATAATTGGTTAATCATACACCTGACTTAAATCCTACAAAATTCCTGCCTTTGGGCAAGTGTAAGAATTGATGCTGCTCACTTTGCAATTTTATAAATTGATAAAAATAAGCAATTCATATATATATTTTTAAAAGCATTCTTACTTTACAGCATTTCTTCACAGCTGCCTAAAACTTGTGCACAGTACTGTACTACCCACTATAATATCCTCCACACTTCCCTCCTGCTTGCCATCATATCCTTTGCGCTCCTCTCCTGCATAACCTGCTTGTCATTATATGCTTTGCAATCCCCTCCTGCACAGAGTGCTCACTATCATATCCTCGACCCTCCTCTCTTTCACATACTGCACACCTTCATGCCCTCTGCTCCTGCTCATACTGCCTGTCATCATATCCTCTGCACTCCCCTCCTACACACACTGCCCAGCATAATATCTTCTGACCTCCTCTCCTGGATATACTGCACACCATCATGCTCTCTGCACTCGTCTCCTGCACATACTGCCTGCCATCACATGCTCCGCCCTCTTCTCCTGCATACTGCCTGCCATCACATGCTCCGCCCTCTTCTCCTGGAAACTGCCTGCCATCACATGCTCTGTCCTCTTCTCCTGCATACTGCCTGCCATCACATCCTCCGCCCTCTTCTCCTGCATACTGCCTGCCATCACATGCTCCGCCCTCTTCTCCTGCATATTGCCTGCCATCACATGCTCTGCCCTCTTCTCCTGCATACTGCCTGCCATCACATCCCCCACCGTCTTTTCCTGCATACTGCCTGCCATCACATGCTCTGCCCTTCTTCTCCTGCATACTGCCTGCCATCACATGCTCTGCCCTCTTCTCCTGCATACTGCCTGCCATCACATCCCCCACCGTCTTTTCCTGCATACTGCCTGCCATCACATGCTCTGCCCTTCTTCTCCTGCATACTGCCTGCCATCACATGCTCTGTCCTCTTCTGCATACTGCCTGCCATCACATGCTCTGTCCTCTTCTGCATACTGCCTGCCATCACATCCCCCACCGTCTTCTCCTGCATACTGCCTGCCATCACATGCTCTGTCCTCTTCTCCTGCATACTGCCTGCCATCACATCCCCCACCCTCTTCTCCTGCATACTGCCTGCCATCACATGCTCTGCCCTCTTCTCCTGCATACTGCCTGCCATCACATGCTCCGAACTCTTCTCCTGCATACTGCCTGCCATCACATGCTCTGCACTTTTCTCCTGCATACTTCCTGCCATCACATGCTCCGCCCTCTTCTCCTGCATACTGCCTGCCATCATAACCTCTGTACTCCTCTCCTACACACACTGCCCGGCATATCTTTTGACCTCCTCTCCTGGATATACTGCACACCATCACACCCTCTGCACTCCTCTCTTGCATATACTGCCTGCCTATATATATATATATATATATATAGGTTATATATATATATATATATAACCTATATATATTTTACTATTAAAAAGAAACAAAAAACATAACACCACTGCATGGAATAAAATTCCTTTATTACTATCACTGTGTAAATCAGGGGTCTCCAAACTGTGGCCCTGGGGCCACATGCGACCCTTTGCTTGCCTTTATCCGGCCCTTGGGGCACTATTCACCCCACTGATTTGAGACACTATTCTGCCCTCTGGCACCAAAAATTGGGCATAATTCCTGCCACTAAGTGCCATTTCTTCCACTGACACCAATAGTTGGGTGATATTCCTCCCCCTAATACAAAAAAATTGGGCACTCTTTACTCCCACTATTGCCGCTGACCACAGTCCGGCCCCCTCTAAAGTCTGAAGGACAGTAAACTGGCCCTTTGTTTATGAAGTTTGGAGACCCCTGGTGTTTAACCACTTCAATACTGGGCACTTTCACCCCCCTTCTTGCCCAGGCCAATTTTCAGCTTTCAGCGCTGTCACAGTTTGAACGACAATTGAGCAGTCATGCAACACTGTACTCATATGAAATTTTTATCATTTTTTTGAGACAGATAGAGCTTTCTTTTGGTAGTATTTGATCACCACTGGCTTTTTTATTTTTGCTAAACAAATGAAAAAAGACCGAACATTTTGAAAAAAAAATACGTTTTTGTTACAAAAATTTGTAAATAAGTAATTTTTCTCCTTCACTTTGAAAGCACTGCCCATCCATTCCAATGGGCAGGATATTATGGGAGCACTAAATACAGCGCTCCCAACTGGTCCCAAAGATGCTGCTTGCAGGACCTTTCGGATCATCCCACAAGCGCAGCGCCCCAGTGTGAAAAGACTCACTGGGATGAATGGGAGGTGGTTTTCAGGCGCTTTGCAGAGGTTATATCTAGTGCTAAAGAGGCTGAAAACCACCACAGTGTGAACCGGGTACAACATGTACCAGCATATCTGTATTTGTTCAATGACTGAAAAAAAAAAAAAGTTGAAAAAGTCCTGCACAAATGTAATGAGACATGTTCAACCTTAGACCAGTTCAGTAACAGGAAAATCCCTCTGCAGTTTCTTCTGTAGTTAAAGGGGAACTCCCGGAATTATTTGCATTCCATATCTCATACCTCTGTGGAGTCTGGAAGTCCATGTGGTAGTCGGCTATAGTACAGCTGCGATCTTCCAGGACCTGCTTAGGTTTTGTGTGATTGGCGTCCCCTCTGTCCACAAGGGTTCGCTGGCTTGGCGCCATTCATTGAACATCTTGTATTGTTTGTTTTTTTTTCCAATAAACAAGGTGTTCTCTGATTGAATGAGGTGAACATTGTGATGTCACAGCCCCTCCTCTCCACTTTGTCCAATCAGAGAACGTCTTGTATTCATAGTTGAATAAAGACGCTAGTCCATCAAGTTCGACCTGTGTGAGTGTGTATATATATGTCTCTACCACTTCTCATATCCCTGTATGTTGTGTTCCATAAAATGCCCATCTAAAAGTTTTGTTTTTTTAATTAGCGTCACATCCCACTAAAACCACTGTTTGTGGAAGGGAGTTCCACATCTTTACCGCTCTTATGCCCTATACACACGGTCAGATTTTCCAAAGGAAGATGTGTGATAGGACTTTGTTTTCGGAAATTCCGACCGTGTGTAGGCTCCATCACACATTTTCCATCGGATTTTCCGACACACAAAGTTTGAGAGCAGGCTATAAAATTTTCCGACAACAAAATCCGTTGTCGGAATTTCCGATCGTGTGTACACAAATCCGACGCACAAAGTGCCACGCATGCCCAGAATAAATAAAGAGATGAAAGCTATTGGCTACTGCCCCGTTTATAGTCCAGACGTATGTGTTTTACGTCACCGCGTTCAGAACGATCGGATTTTCCGAAAACTTTGTGTGACCGTGTGTATGCAAGACAAGTTTGAGCCAACATCCGTCGGAAAAAATCCTAGGATTTTGTTGTCGGAATGTCCGATTAATGTCCGACCGTGTGTACGGGGCATAACTGCAAAGAACCACTTATGCGGTTTAAAGAGCAGTTCCGTCAGCAGCTACACATATTGTAGCTGCTAACTTTTAATATTAGGACACTTACCTGTCCTGGAGTCCAGCGATGTTGGCACCCCAGCCGATGTTTCCTTCGGTTCTGGGGTGCTTCCGCGCCATTTGTAGTAAGGGAACCTGGCAGTAAAGCCTTTCCGCTTCACAGCCGGTTCCCTACTGCGCATGCGCAGAGCTCTTTCTGAATGGCGCGGCGGTGGGGGAAGGAGGTGGGGCCCGAACTTCCGAGGGAACTTACTACTGGGAGATCCCTCAGAAGTGGGGACAGGTACCTGTCAAAAACAGTGATGGGTACCTGCCAAATGTGGCACCGGAGGGGGGGGGAGCTGATAAGTGGAGCTTCCACTTTTGGGTGGAACTCCGGTTTAAGGTTAGACTGCTTTTAGTCCAACTTCAATGAATGGATGCATGTTTTCTTGAGTGACCTGAGACTGAATAGTTTCCTCCCTATGCTATGCTAGAATCACCATTAACCACTTACAGACCGCCCGCCGCAGTTTTACGTCGGTACTTTCGTTGTTATGGCAGCAACTAGCTGCCATAACCCCAGGATCCTCTTCTTCAGCGGGCGGTCCACTTTCAGATAAAAGTGGTCTCTGAGGCGGATTCACCGCGAGATCACTTTTATTGGCGGCGGGAGAGGGGGCCCCCCTCCCGCTGCGCTTCGGTGCCTTCCGCTGCTTACCGGAGCCGTTGGCGGAGGCGATCGGGTCCTTCTCCTGGCTAGACATGGAGACGAGTGAGGGGAAGTTGGCCCCCAACCGTCTCCATATCATTGCAGGGCGGAAGCGACATCAAAACGTCACTTCCGCCCATAGCTCTTAAAGAGCCATTTTTTAATTTTTTTATTGTATTTTAGTGTAAATATGAGCTCTGAGGTCTTTTTGACCCCAAATCTCATATTTAAGAGGTCCTTCTATTACAAGGGATGTTTACCTTCCTTGCAATAGGAATAAAAGTGACACAATTTTTTTTATTTTTTTTTATTAAAGAACAGTGTAAAAATAAAAAATAAAAGGTAAAATAAATAAGAAAAAAAAAATTTAAACGTGCCCTGTCCCGCCGAGCTCGCGTGCAAAAGCAAACGCATACGCGAGTAGCACCCGCATATGAAAACAGTGTTCAAACCACACATGTGAGGTATCGCCGCGATCAGTAGAGTGAGAGCAATAATTCTAGCCCTAGACCTTCTCTGTAACTCAAAACTTGCAACCTGTAGATTTTTTTAAACGTCGCCTATGGAGATTTTTAAGGGTAAAACTTTGTCCCCATTCCACAAGCGGGCGCACTTTTGAAGCGTGACATGTTGGGTATCAATTTACTCGGCGTAACATTATCTTTCACTATATAAAAAAAATTGGGCTAACTTTACTGTTGTCTTATTTTTTTAATTCAAAAAAGTGTGCTTGTAAGACCGCTGTGCAAATGCGGTGTGACAGAAAGTATTGCAACGACCGCCATTTTATTCTCTAGGGTGTTAGAAAAAAATATATAATGTTTGGGGGTTCTAAGTAATTTTCTTGCAAAAAAAAACTGTTTTTAACTTGTAAACAACAAATTGCAGAAAGATGCTCGGTCCTTAAGTGGTTAAGATATTTATCATATCTTCTCTTAAACGTCTCTTCTCCAGGGAGGATATGTTTATTGTTTGTAATCGTTCCACATAACTGAGGTCCTCCAGTCTCCATGTTAGTTTTGTTGCTTTTCTCTGAACTCTCTCCAGTTCCTGCACATCCCTCCTGAAGACTGTTGACCAGACCTGGATGGCATACTCAAAAAGCTGATCCATTGAATTATTTAAAAAAAACAAGGCCTTCTATAAATGGTGGCAGTGCCTAGCTAGCAAACCACTATGGTCAGAGTGAAGAGATTAAGCCACTTGCCCAGAACAGAAGAATAACCCAGAAGATTGCGGCTATCACTATAGTAGCACAGACTGACTACTGATTCTTGCTGGAGGCTGCCCCCAGACACACACAAACACTGCCATGTGAATGTAGCCTTACTCAGGTATGGTCCATTGTTGTCATCTTAGGGAACACCCCCTGAGAAATGCCTCCCAACCATCACTGGAGCGTAATTAGATAGAAAATGCCTGCAAAGAGGCTGCTAGAGATCAGCGCCACTGACATGTAAGAAAAGATGAAAAAAGAGCTGAAAGCAATATTTTATGTAAAAACATGTCAAATGTTTATGATGCAAAGTGTTTCAGCATACTAAATTTCATTAATTAAAGGGGTTGTAAAGGCAGAAGGTTTTTTTTTTATCTTAATGCATTCTATGCATTAAGATAAAAAGCCTTCTGTGTGCAGCAGCCCCCCTCATACTTACCTGAGGTCCCTCTCTGTCCAGCGATGTCCATGAGTGTCTCAGCCATCTGAGATTCTCCCTCCTGATTGGCTGAGACACAGCAGTGGCGTCATTGGCTATTGCTGCTGGCAATCAAAGTCAGCTAGCCAATCAGGGGAGAGAGGGGGCGGGGCCGGGGCTCTGTGTCTGAACGGACACAGGGAGCAGTGACTCAGCTCGGGCACCCCCATAACATGCTGCTTGCTGTGGGGGCACTGAACAGGAGGGGTTGGCCAGGATCACTAAAGAGGGACCCAAGAAGAGGAGGATTCGGGCTGCTCTGCTCAAATCCACTGCAACAGAGCAAGTATAACATGTTTGTTATTTTTATAGGAAAAAAAAAACAAGACTTTACAATCACTTTAAATTAGGGCTTATTTCTATTTTAACCTTAAGCCGCTCAGCAATAGAGGGATTTGTTTTATTTGTGGCCTAGTTTCACGCCTGTGATGAGGACCCACTATGGTACATGACTGGGCCAAAGATGCCATGAGGATCCACGATGGCACATGACCCGCCTGAAGATTTCTAGATCTAGACAAAGGCAGAAAACGCTATGAAGGGGAAGCCTTTAAAAGGGAATGACGGCAACTATGGGGAGACCCTGGAGCTCAGTGTTGGGTTTTATTGTAGTGGGGACTTCTCTATAATACACCATGTAACAATGGAGTAACTATCAAAGGGGTTAAAATCCTAGAGAAGGAGCCCCTTAATTTACTGCCGTGTTATAATCTCACTGAGTACAAAGTGTGTTAGGATGAGAATGGGAGAGCTGCGTATGGAGGCTACAGATCTGGCGCAGGTAGGTTTCTTGATCATGTGACTGGATGTTATACAACGCAACACAGAGATCAAGTGAAGAAACTTTGCCACTCAGCATGATGGCTCCTAATTATGATGAGCTCACAGCAGAGTAGGAAGTAAAATAGGAATAAGAATTTGTTTAACCACCCCCTCACAAGAGCCCAGTCAAAACTATGAGCCCAGTACCTACACGAGATGATGTGGGTTCCTCCGCTCAAAGAGGGGCTTAAACCAGAGTGCTTGTGTCTCATTACCTCCAGAAAGGGAAGAGCCCCAGGTGCTGGCTAAATGCTGGTGCAAGTAGAAGAGAACAAGAAGGCCTGGACAGCCGCACACCGGAATGGATAAATCTGTCTTTTTATTCAAAATACAGGATCATGGGGTACACAAAACACGACTGTGGGGTGGTACAAAAATCTGACGCGTTTCGCACTTACACCAAGTGCTTACTCATAGCTCACCTATGTACCTACACGGCTGGTATGAAAAGCAAATGGGCAAATTACCAGCACACGGCTCAAAGATGTGGTGTCTTTGCCCAGAACTGAGAATTCAGGAGATTAAATTTTTAGCGCTCTCAGCAGTCCAGGTATAGCACCTACAGCACTGATCTTAGGTTACTTACTGTACCTGACATAGCACAGATTGCGATTAGTACTTGCTCTTTTGCTGCAGTAGGATAATGGTCTTGTGATGCTTGATGATTGAGGAGTCACGTGATGATGATTGAGGAGTCACGTGGTGATGATTGAGGAGTCACGTGGTGATGATTGAGGAGTCACGTGGTGATGATTGAGGAGTCACGTGATGATGATTGAGGAGACACGTGATGATGATTGAGGACACACGTGATGATGATTGAGGAGACACGTGAAGATGATTGAGGAGACACATGATGATGATTGAGGAGACATGTGATGATGATTGAGGAGACACGTGAAGATGATTGAGGACACACGTGCTCTGTTATAGAACTGTTACTGTAGATGATACTACTTGTATAGACTGCTCAGATTATTTTAAAACATCACTAGATTTTTTTTTCTTTCTGTACAGAAATACTTTGATTACCGTGGCAATTGCTCCTTCGATATACAATAGTGACAAGTAGACGAAATATACGACCTTTGAGGAAGTCCAGAGGGACGCAACGTGTCAGGTGGGAGGAGCCTACATGACATCATCACACAGGAAGTACCTGGGGCGCCATCTTGTCTCCTTAGAAATCTGTGTAATTGAATGCCTTTGATCTCCTATCATATTGTGAGTGCATTTTTAACTTGTCGAATACATTTTTTTTCATGGTTTTACACTATGGAGTTTTCTCTTTACCTATGGAATGGTCTGCATTAGAGTTATGTATAGAGAGAGGTGGGAGCCATCGTAACTCTTGTTTGATGGATTGCTGAAGAGTCTGAAAAGTGTCCAAAGGGTGAAGTATTAATGTAAAAAAGCACTGTTTGACCTCCTATTGTAGTGGGGTCCATCTCAAAAGGTGAGAGTACATCTGTTTCGACACAGTGGTGGTGTTTGACAAACATATAGAAGGTGAAAGACAGTCACAGTTTTCATCTTCTACATAAAACACAGTTTTTGGGAAATATTTTGTTTTAAAGGGCTGTTTTTTGATAAATGCTCCTTTATTTAGATATTGAAAGATTATACTGATTCACGTATCACTTGTATATGTTTCCAAAAAATGTGACACCTTAGTTTTTTAGGTTTGGTTTAGTCATAAGTTTGTTATACATTGCTTAAAGGGAGCGCTGTACAATACGTGTTGGTTCAACATTCACAAGTAACAGATTTATATGTCATACAATCATACCTTATTGAGTTTTACCAGCAACTACTTGTTTTTGGGTTTTTTTTAGCTATTTTTGTTAAGATGACCCCACTCAAGGATGGTGGTGGTGGTGGTGGTGGCGGTGTTCTTTTTTGAGGTTAAATGTTGATTTCCGTTTGTGAACCATGTCAAGCTCTCAATAAAAGTTATTTGATTACAAATATATATTGCTCATTGGTATACTTAGGAGATGGATCATGCATGTTACGCCAGTCCTGAAATACTTCAGCCTGGAGGACCGGTTATCTCAGACACACTAATAATATGAATTTATTTATAGTTGCAAAGTGACTAACCTATGAAGAATGGTTTTGTCCCAGTTTCCTAACCTGGAAACCCGGAGACTTAACATCTAAACTAGACATCCTGATCTCTGTGCTGTACTGATAATTGAGGATGAAAAGGAGATCCTTGCCGTGCCTGCCCCTTCAACATATTGAGGAGGAGGAGGGGTTGCATGAGCTTCTTATTTTTTTCTGTAATTAAAAGAGAACCAATGATAACAGAACTTATGCAGGATATTTTATACTTCATGTTGTAAGATTGTAAGCTCTAATGAGCGGGGCCCTCTGATTCCTAGTGTATTAAACTGTATTGTGATTGTACTGTCTGCCCTCATGTTGTAAAGCGCTGTGTAAACTGTTGGCGCTATATAAATCCTGTATAATAATAACAATGTTGGATCACACTATATGTTCTAAAATTTGTGAAGACATCTACCTACAGTGCCTTTCAAAAGTATTCACCCCCCTTGGCTTTTTACCTATTTTGTTACATTACAGCCTTTAGTTCAATGTTTTTTTTAATCTGAAATATATGTGATGGATCAGAACACAATAGTCTAAGTTGGTGAAGTAAAATTAGAAAAATATATACATAAAACTATTTTTCAGAAATAAAAAACTGATAATTGTTGTGTGCGTATGTATTCTCCCCCTTTGTTATGAAGCTCATAAAAAGCTCTGGTGCAACCAATTACCTTCAGAAGTCACATAATTAGTGAAATGATGTCCACCTGTGTGTAATCTAAGTGTCACATGATCTATCATTACATATACACACAACTTTTTGAAAGGACCCGGAGGCTGCAACACCTAAGCAAGAGGCACCACTAACCAAACACTGCCATGATGACCAAGGAACTCTCCAAACAAGTAAGGGACAATGTTGCTGAGAGTACAAGTCAGGGTTAGGTTATAAAAAAATATCCAAATCTTTGATGATCCCTAGGAGCACCATCAAACCTATCATAACCAAATGGAAAGAACATGGCACAACAGCAAACCTTCCAAGAGACGGCCGCACACCAAAACTCATGGACTGGGCAAGGAGGGCATTAATCAGAGAGGCAGCACAGAGACCTAAGGTAACCCTGGAGGAGCTGCAGAGTTCCACAGCAGAGACTGGAGTATCTGTACATAGGACGACAATAAGCCGTACGCTCCATAGAGTTGGGCTTTATGGCAGAGTGGTCAGAAGAAAGCCATTACTTTCAGCAAAAAACAAAATGGCAAGTTTTGAGTTTGTGAAAAGGCATGTGGGAGACTCCCAAAATGTATGGAGGAAGGTGCTCTGGTCTGATGAGACTAAAATTTAACTTTTTGGCCATCAAAGAAAACGCTATGGCTGGAGCAAACCCAACACATCACCCAAAGAACACCATCCCCACAGTGAAACATGGTGGTGGCAGCATCATGCTTTGGGGATGTTTTTTTAGCAGCTGGGACTGGGAAACTGGTCAGAGTTCAGGGAAAGATGGATGGTGCTAAATACAGAGATATTTTTTGAGCAAAACCTGTACCACTCTGTGTGTGATTTGAGGCTAGGATGGAGGTTCACCTTCCAGCAGGACAATGACCCCAAACACACTGCTAAAGCAACACTTGAGTGGTTTAAGGGGAAACATGTAAATGTGTTGGAATGGCCTAGTCAAAGCCCAGACCTCAATCCAATAGAAAATCTGTGGCCAGACTTAAAGATTGCTGTTCACAAGCGCAAACCATCCAACTTGAAGGAGCTGGAGCAGTTTTGCAAGGAGGAATGGGCAAAAATCCCAGTAGTAAGATGTGGCAAGCTCATAGAGACTTATCCAAAGCGACTTGGAGCTGTGATAGCTGCAAAAGGTGGCTCTACAAAGTATTAGTTATGCACATTGACTTTTCTGTTATTTTGTCCTATTTGTTGTTTGCTTCACAATAAAAAAAAAACATCTTCAAAGTTATCAACGTCCAGACAATGGAGCAACATTTGCTTTTGGTGATCTAGAGCCAGACAGGAATGAGACAAAGATGTCCTGATTGAAGTGAAAGGTAGAAACTACCTTATGCAAGAAGGAAGTCCAGGGCCTCGACATCACTTTGTCCCTATGCTACAATAAACTAGAAAAAGATCCTTGCAGGATAAAGCCACCAATGTCGGGAATGAGAGAAATACGGTCTCTGGAAACACAATTAAAGGGGCAGAAATCAACCCTTGATAGAGCTCAACCACTGGTCCAGGCCCAGCTGTGGGAAGGATGACACTGACAGCAGGATGATCCAACCCTGCAGAGAAAACAAATTTACCTCACGTTCCAGGATGTTGATCAGATGACAAGACACCTCCAACAACCAAGTCCCCTACAGAAGCCCAGGACTCCATCTGCACCCAGGATCTTTCAAAGGAAGGGAAGAAAGACCTTCCTTAAATTGCAGAGTCAGATTCCTGATCCACCATGTCAGCGACAACTTGGTACTCCAGCCAAAGGAATTAGTCTGTCCAGGGACTTCATTGATTTGTCCCACAACAACAGAATATTGTGTTGTAGAGGTCTGGAATGTAACTGGGCAAACAGAACTGCCTTGAAGGAGGCTACCATTAGACTCCTGCAAAAGTGGAGAGTCAGATGACTTCTGAACTGGAGAGATAAAATTTGAGATTAGACAGTCTGAAGTAATTCTTGTGGAAGAAACACTCTGGCCTGAGCTGTTTCAAGGACTAGACCTAGATACTCCAATTGATGGGTCTGCTACAGCAACATTTTCTGATGGTTCCGGATCAACCAAACTGCTGCAATGTCTGGACAGTCAAAGCCATGTTGCTCAACATTCAAAAATGATGATGCGACGAGAGCGAACAGGGCTAACAACTAGGGCCAGCTCTTAGGTAAACACATGAAGTGCAGGACAGAGAGGCCAGACTGAAAGGGCCACAAAATGGTAGAGTAGGCGCCCCACAGCAAAGTGTAGGAAACATTGATGCACTGAAATGATCGGGACATGCAGGTACAAGTCCTTGATGTCCACAGAGGCCAGAAAGTCTCCTTGATGAAGGAAGGCAATGTGCTTCAAGATGGAGTGGTTGCTCCATTTGAGCTTGGGAACGGTGAACAAGTTGGAGTAAAATCCTTGAAGCCATTCTGCCACAGGAACTAGAACAAAGAAACCTTGGCCTATAAGACCCGAGAGGGCTCAGTGGACATCTGCGTATCTCTTTGATGACAGAGGAAATTTGGAGGTTTAAAACTGAAGATGTGACAGAGAGCAAAAAACTCAGTTAGCACTCCTGGGATAACACCTACTGCCCCAAATGTCTGAAGTTCAAGCTGTTCAAGTGTCTGCAAAGAGCAAACAACCTTTCCTCTACTCTGGAAATTGGGGACACACCTTCATGCAGTGGAAGGTTTTTCTGAGGATTTGCCAGACTTTGGGTGCTAGACCATTTAGGTGGACTGGGGTTCAAAATTTGGGAGGGGGGTCTTAAAGTGGAATGCACAGGATTCGATAAACAAGAAAGATCTTAACATGTAAAGAGGCAGAAGACTTTGCAGTCTGATAATTAGGATTCTCCCACTGAGGAAGATGGGTACTCTTGCACCAGTAGCATCCATAACAGTATCAAGAGTAGATCCAAAGAATGCAAATGCTTCTTACAAAAAGGTTCTGCAGTCCAAACTTTAATCAAAATGCCCTGTGAATATGTACAGATAATAGACCCATGCGAGAGTGAAGCCAGGAAACCTCCACCAGATGTCCCAACTGAAATTTAAAGCTACACCCCATTTGCACCACACAGTCTATTATCAAGGATCAACTGCAACAGCGGTGAGATCTACTTTAATAGATTGTGATCCATCAGCCATGGTTTGGCAAAGTAAAGTCACAGCCAGGATAGGGTAAAGGGCAGGGCCCACCACCAGTGAGAACAGGGTTCTAGAGATTGCCCCCAACAGCTTTTTGGCAGGGTCCTTAAACACAGGTGCACCCTCCACCGATGTGGTAGATGCCTTGTTAGGCAGGACACTGCCAGACTCACAGTGAGAATGGACCACTTTTGTACAAAAGCCTTCACAAACAGCTACAAAGCTAGGAAGGTTTTGGCAGAGCAAACATAATGTCAGTGTTTCCAATCTTTGTAGAGGAAGGCTGGAAAAACAGGCACAATGGGAAAGTCTTTGCAGCCTTAGGAATGTTAGAGGACCCAAGACGCAAAACAGAAAACTTGTAGAAGTAACAGGCTGGTCCTCTAATTTCAGAGTGGTGCGCACTACAGCAACAGGAAATGGTGTCTTAATCTGGGAGTAAAAACAGTTTAATGCAACTCCTCAGGGGAAGATTCATCAAAGACTGGAGCAACTCAGTATCAGACATAGCAGCTAATGGCCCAGAAGCCACCAATGCTGTAGGTAAGTGTAAAAGGCTCCTTACACACTACCAGCCAGGGGGGTAGTAAAAACTGATGGTTGAACTGCATTTTCACTGCTCCCTGACCATCTGCCTACAAGCAGCTCAAATGGGTACATAGTGTGGCAAGCTCAACACTATATGCCAAAATTGACTCTAAGTGAATGTGGTCGCACTGTGGCGGTGATTTACTAAAACTAGTGCACACAGAATCTGGTTCGGCTGTGCATAGTAACCAATCAGCTTCTAGGTTTTATTGACTTTAAGTGGAAATTAGGTCATCTGCTAAAAAGTCTGCTAAAATCATTTCAATGTACAGTACACAGCTGGATGGAGATGCATTATTGTCCAAACCTTCAGTTCTAATTTGAAGGGTCATGTGATGAATAGCCTAACAGTTTGGTCTCCTGTAGGATCCCATAGCAACATATCCTCCAATACTTAAATGTAATACAGCGGGCTAACCCAAATGTTGAGGTGAACTTAAAGTGGAACTATGGGCAAAATAAAACCAATCAAGATGTGTAAACATAATACAGTCTGTCACTAGTATTAATGCAGCAGTTTTCGTTTTTTTCAGAAACAGTCTGTTGCCACGTATACCATCTCTCTTCACACTTCTGATCATCGGAGCCACACTTAAGGTGATCTTTTCTACAGCCGTGGCCATAAGTTTTGAGAGTGACACAAATATTTTCACAAAGTCCGCTGCTTCAGTGTTTTTAGATCTTTTTGTCAGATGTTACTATGGTACAGTTGTGCTCATAAGTTTACATACCCTTTCAGAATTTATGATTTCTTGGCCATTTTTCAGAGAATATGAATGACAACACAAAAACATTTCTTTCACTCATGGTTAGTGTTTGGTGGAAGCCATTTATTATCAATCAACTGTGTTTAATCTTTTTTAAATCATAATGAGAACAGAAACTACTCAAACGACCCTGATCAAAAGTTTACATACCCTGGTGATTTTTGCCTGATAACATGCACACAAGTTGACACGAAGGGTGTTAAATGGCTATTAAAGGTAACCATCCTCACCTGTGATCTGTTTGCTTGTAATTAGTGTGCGTGTATAAAAGGTCAATGAGTTTCTGGTCTCCTGATAGACCCTTGCATCTTTCATCCAATGCTGCACAGACGTTTCTGGATGCGTAGTCATGGGGAAAGCAAAAGAATTGTCAAAAGATCTGCGGGAAAAGGTAGTTGAACTGTATAAAAGAGGAAAGGGATATAAAAAGATATCCAAGGAATTGAGAATGCCAATCAGCAGTGTAACAAAATCACGTACTGGACATGAAATGCTGTAGCTAGTCGCCAGGTTGTCTGGAGCCTTAGGGCAGCCATGACAGCTTGGCTAACTGTGTAACATTACAGAGAAATCTGAACTCCCTCCCTCCTCCCTTGTGTTAGGAATTCATAGTTATTAAACTTCAAAGGAACAGTTATCTCAACAGAGAAAGCAGGACCAGGCTAGGTCTGTAAAAACAGCTCATGTCAGCCTGGCAGGATGTTCAGGCCTGTCGTAAAACTGTCACCCTCTCAATTCAGAGAACCAGCAGATACCGGTCGTAAATACCTGAATGCACATAAAGCTTAAAACAGTGGAATAAGTATGACATTTGAGCATGTTTCATAACTTCCAAAGTAATAATAGCACAGCCATAATGTGGACATATTTAGCTTCCTCAGATAATTTGTAACATTACAGACACCCCTATGTCAGGTCATATGGGAAACCACTGGTACCCCTTAGGCCCCTTTCACACTGGAGCGGTTTTCAGGCGGTATTGCGCTAAATATACCGCCTGAAAACCGCCCCTAAACAGCCTCCGCTGTTTGTTCAGTGTGAAAGCCCGAGGGCTTTCACACTGAAGCGGTGCGCAGGCAGGGCGGTGAAAAAAGTCCTGCAAACCGCTTTTTTGGAGCGGGGAAGGAGTGGTGTATTCACCGCTCCTTCACGCTCCTGCCCATTGAAATCAATGGGACAGCGCGGCTATACCGCGGCAATACCGCGGCTATAGCCGCGCTGTACGAGGGATTTTAACCCTTTTTCGGCCGCCAGCAGGGGTTAAAACCGCACCGCTAGCGGCCTAATACCACTGCAAGAACGACGGTACAGCAGCGCTAAAAATAGCGCTGTTGTACCGCCGACGCCCCCACCGCCCCAGTGTGAAAGGGGCCTTATTCCTCGTAGGTAGACTGGACAGTAGAGACATGGCATGTTTATATTTGTTTTAAAGTAAATCTCACGCTGAACAATAATATGAATATTTGCAGTCTATAAACAGTAGAGATGCAGAGATATGAATATGTATCACAAAGTGTACCTAGGACATAGTCATGAGTGTAGACACCTCCCAGCAACCAACCCCTAAACAAGATGACCAGACGATTGGTCACTGGTTGCTGTCAACACCCCCTTTGATTTGACAGAAAAGAGGAGATGCCAAGACAACGGTCAGTTCTCCTTTTACCATCCAAGCAGGAACATCTGCCAAGTTTGAGAAACGATTACCCAGCTCATCGATCAAACTCTGATCAACAATCGAACATTAATTGCATGTATTCTTCCTTCCCAATTCTACCTTATGTCTTTGTGGCTGTACATTGTCATCTGTATGAAACATTTTTTTTCTGTAAATGTTTATTTGCATCAACCTTGACCTTTTCATAATAAACCCTTATGTTGAAAAGTGTTAACCTTGTCTCTAAAGCTCTTAATACAAGCTATAAACAAACCTGCCTCTTAAAACAGCGCTACTGTTGTACAGTAAGGCCTCTGAGCTGACCTGTCTGTGGTGGCAGTGTGTGTTGCAGACGCTTATTAAAAAATTATAATTGGTATTGCTAAAATTACGAGTCTCCCCCGGCTCGGTCTTTTAAAACGGGGGTGGTGGCAGTTAAAGGGTTAATTGCATAATTAGCCCAGTGACAATCGCTCTCAGGCTGCTCGCACCTAGATTGTGGTCCCGCAAGCTGGAAAATCTTTGTGCTGGGCGCAGCTGAGAGTGGTATTGTTACGTAAGTGACAACGTGGTGTGAGGTTGGCCGGTCCTTTGTCGCGAGTTAGCGAGGAGGGCAGGGAACTGACACCCGCGTTCGTCACAAGCAGTATTCAAACTCTAATCAAGAAGTGGAAAATGAGGGGTTCTGTTGAAAGCAAACCATGGTCAGGTAGACCAACTAAAATTTAAGCCACAACTGCCAGGAAAATTGTTTGGGATGCAAAGAAAAACCCACAAATAACTTCAGGTGAAATACAGGACTCTCTGAAAACGTGGTGTGGCTGTTTCAAGATTCACAATAAGGAGGCACTTGAAAGATGGGCTGCATGGTCGAGTGACTCGAGTCGCCAGAAGAAAGCCATTACTACTCAAATGACACAAAATATCCCACTTACAATATGCCAAGCAGCACAGAGACAAACCTCAAACCTTCTGGCAAAAAGTCATTTGGAGTGATGAGACCAAAATTTAGCTTTTTGGCCACAACCATAAACGCTACATTTGGAGAGGAGTCAACAAGGCCTATGATGAAAGGTATGGAGGTGGATCGCTGATGTTTTGGGGATGTGTGAGCTACAAAGGCGCAGGAAATTTGGTCAAAATTGATGGCAAGATGAACGCAGTATGTTATCAAAAAATACTGGAGGAACATTTGCATTCATCAGCCAGGAAGCTGCGTATGGGACGTACTTGGACATTCCAACAGGACAATGAGCCAAAACACAAGGCCAAGTCGACCTGTCATTGGCTACAGCAGAATAAAGTGAAGGTTCCGGAGTGGCCATCTCAGTCTCCTGACCTCAATATTATTGAGCAACTCTGGGGAGATCTCATACGTGCGGTTCATGCAAGACAGCCCAAGAATTTACAGGAACTGGAGGCTTTTTGCCAAAAGGGATGGACAGCTTTACTATCTGAGAAGATAAAGAGCCTCATCCACAAATACCACAAAAGACTTCAAGCTGTCACTGATGTTAAAGGGGGCAATACACGGTATTAAGAACTGGGGTGTGTAAACTTTTAATCAGGGTCATTTTGGTAGATTCTGTTGTCATTATGATTTAAAAAGAGTAAACACAGTTGATTGGCTGAAACCATTTATTATCAAACACTAACCATTAGTGAAAGAAAAGTTTTTGAGTTATCATTCATATTCTCTGAAAAATGGCCAATAAATCATAAATTCTGCCATGGTATGTGAACGTATGCGCAAAACTGTATACTGAAGTATAAATACAAGCATTTCATAAGTGTCAAAGGCTTTTATTGTCAATTATATTATAAGTTTATGCAAAGAGTCAATATTTGCAGTTTTGACCCTTCACCCTGGCATGATGTCAATCAACTTCTGGGCCACATCCTGACTGATGGCAGCCCATTCTTGCATAATCAATGCTTGGAGTTTGTAAAAATTTGTGGGGTTTTTTTTGTTCACCCACTTGAGGATTTACCACAAGTTCTTAATAAGATTAAGGTCTGGGGAGTTTCCTGGCCATTTACCCAAAATTTCAATGTTTTGTTCCCCAACCCAATATCACTTTTGTCTCATAGCAAAGTGCTCCATCAGTGTTCTTAGGCAAAATTGTGCGTAAGCCCACTCCCTTGGTTGAGAAGCAACCCCAAACATGAATGGTCTCAGGATGCTTTACTGTTGGCATGACAGAGGACTGATAGCATCGCTCACCTTTTCTTCTCCGGACAAGGTTTTTTCCGGATGCTCCAAACAATCAGAAAGGGGATTCATCAGAGAAAATGACTTTACCCGAGTCCTCAGCAGTCCAATCCCTGTACCTTTTGCAGAATATCAGTCTGTCTCTAATGTTTTTCCTGGAGAGAAGTGGCTTCTTTGCTGCCCTGCTTGACACCAGACCATCCTCCAAAAGTCTTCTCACTGTGCTTGCAGATGCACTCACACCTGCCTGCTGCCATTCATGAGCAAGCTCTGCACTGGTGATGCCCCGATCCCACAGCTGAATCAACTGTAGGAGATGGTCCTGGCACTTACAAACTTTTGGCCAGGGCTGTACATTTCCTCTTCCAGAATTTTCACCGCATCCATCTACCATGATTACTATATTAAGAGACCTGTAATTCATGTAGGGTACTACTAAAAAACATCTCGATCACCTCTGGGCCCTGGGCAAATTCCACCTTTTACATCTGGTTCCCTCCTCTTGATGCCCTGCTATTTTATTTATTTATTTTAGGTACTTATATAGCGCCGTCAATTTACTATGACAGCCATTTAGTATATCTGCTGATCAGATCGGTCAACATATCAGATCTACCACTTCTTGAAATCTACGATTACCAAAGTGTCTTGCACTATCCTACTCTGTTGGAAGACTTGTCTTTGGACATGACTCCAGTTCCTCACCTTCTATCCCAATAGTATAAACTATTAGTGGCGCCCCACCCGCACAGGATTTATCCCACCTTTTTTATATGGAAGTTGGAAGATCTGCAACTAACCTTCTCTCCCGCCCATGTAGAGGGCTATCTTGTTTGCGCACAAGTCTTCCATTGGCAATAGGTTTCAAGAGCAGGGCTACAAGATTCTGTGCTGTTGGTACAGGGTCCCTACCACTCTTCATAAGATCTTTCTGCATATGTCTAGACTTTATTGAAGATGTGGTAAGGAAGAAGGTTCTTACCTGCTCATTTTCCAGAGCTACCTGATCATTCTCCCACTTTTGGCCCAATTATGTCAGTTGGTATTCAATATTACAGCGGTGGAACTGGGAAGCAACCCTATGTGCTACCTACTTCATCTGAATTGTGTCCCTCTTTCCATATACAAATCCTCTCTTACAGTACATCTGCTGAATGCTGCCCGGGCTTGTATCCTCACAGCTTTTTGGAAGGAACCCACTGACCACCCCCCCCCCCCCCCCCCCCCATTTCTCTGTGGCTATCCAAAATCCCACATGTTAAGCACAATAAATGTCTTAGAGCCTCCCTTCACCATAGGGAGGAGAGGTTTCAGGACATGTGGTATCCTTGGTCGATTTTTCCGTACTCTACCGCCTATCAGGAATTAATATGCTCCCCAAATCCCTCTTTCCTGGGCCTTTTGTTTTCTCCATGTTCATATTCTTTCTTATATATATTTTAAAAAGTTTTGTTTTCTTGTCGAAAGGCCATGGGTTTAGTTCTATGGCAGGCAGCCAGCTCAGGTGTCTTGGATTGTAGGCCCACTTTCACACTACCTGGTCAATCTCAGTCATTGTGGGCCTTGATGTTGTTACCTTAGGTCGCCAATCCCGTAATCTCCATCGGTTTGCTTATACATGCTGACCTTTCTTTGATCCCTCTGCTGTGGCTGAGTGACCTTATTTTTTTATATTGACAATGCGTTTTTGATTGTTAAGCCTATCTTTAGATAAATAAAGAATTTAAAAAAAACAGAAAAACACAATCTGTGAAACGCATTGCCATGATCCCTTGTGGTCTGTACAGAGGAGGAAGAGAGGAGATTGGTTCCCTTTGAGCAGTGTGGGCATCCCTGCACCTGAGCAACAGCGTATCTCTTTGTGTGTGGATCAATCGGTCTAGTGGCAGTGTTTGATCCTGGGTACATGAATCACAGAGTGCCCAATGTCAGGACTGCTTTGGACTTGTGAGTGGCTTTCCTATTGTGCACTATGAGGATTCATTGTGACTCTCTGTGTTCATTTGCTTATTAGTGCTTTGGCTTAACACTGATAAATTTATTAACCCCCAAAAGATGTGCTCAGTATTGGCTGTGGAGTATATCCCTGGGGTTGTGGGAAGGGGCCAGTCCTGGCTAGGTGGATGCATTTTTCTAAAAACATGTTAGCATGCAAATTTTTAAAACAAGTATTCCCCGCGTTTGCCCACACAGTTTTGAGGTACTCAGACCTCATTATCACAAACCTTATCTGCTCTCATTTACACTTCGAAAGGCAGTTCACATTTTACAGGCTGCGTCAGTGGGCGCGGTTATGTCGCATGCCGCCGGGTCGGGGGGTTGGCCGGGCTGTATAGTTAGGGCTGATTGGCAAACTGCTAATCTGGGCCCCACCTCTTGCACCTTATTGGTGTATTTTCAATCCACTGCTGTCTTTATATACAGTGGCGAAAATAATGGTTTGATCCCCTACAGATTTTGTAAGTTTGCCCACCTACAAAGAAATGAAGGGTATATAATTGTTATCATAGGTGTCTTTTAAATGATAGAAACAGAATATCAACCGAAAATCCAGAAAAAACACATGATACAAATGTTATAAATTGAGTTGCAGTTCCGTGAGTAAAATAACCAAGAATAATTCTGGCTCCCACAGACTGGCTACAGTAGGTGCTCATGTGGTACACAGATTAGTCCTGTCAATTAAAGGTCTTCCTAACGACAACTCGTTATGTGTATAAAAGACAACTGTCCACAGATTCTTTCTTCCATTCAAACCTCACCATCATGGGCAAGACCAAAGAGCTGTCAAAGGATGTCAGGGACAAGATTGTAGACTTGCACAAGGCTGGAATGGGCTGCAACAGCATTTTTCAACCAGGGTGCCTTGGCAAAATGCCTTAACCACTTCAATACGGGGCACTTAGACACCTTCCTACCCAGACCAATTTCCAGCTTTCAGCGCTGTCGCAGTTTGAATGACAATTGCGCGGTGATGCTACACTGTGCCCAAACTAAATTTTTATCGTTTTGTTCCCACAAATAGAGCTTGCTTTTGGTGGTATTTGATCACCTCTGCGGTTTTTATTTTTTGCTAAACAAATAAAAAAAGACCGAAAATTTTGAAAAAAATAAAAGTTTTGCTTTTGTTTCTGTTAAAAAAAATTGTAAATAAGTAAGTTTTCTCTTTCACTGATGGGCACTGATACGGCGGCACTGATACGGCAGCACCGATGAGGTGGCACCAATGAGCGGGCACTGAAATGCAGCACTAATGGGTGACACTCATATGCAGCACTGATGGGCATTAATAGGCGGCACTGATGGGTGGCACTGATGGGTGACACTGCTGGGCAAGGAAAGGCAGCACTGCTGGGCACTGATACATGGCACTAAAATGAGGCACTGGCAGGCATTGCAGTGGGCACTGACTGGCAGCTGCCTTGGCACACAGTGGCATTTCCCTGGTGGTCTAGGGGCATACCTGGTGGTCCAGTGTGAATCGCTTCCCTGGTGGTCCTGGGCGCCTTCCCTGGTGGTCCTGGGTAGGATCCGAGGGGGGGCTGTGCTGATCGGCTCTCCTCTACTCGCGTCTGTCAGACGCGAGTGAGAAAAAGCTGATCACCGGCTCTTCCTATTTACTTTGGTGCAGACAAGACAGAGAAAATGAATCACCGCTCAGGACAATTTGCTTTCAGGTGTGTATTAGTGAATCCTTCAGAGGAGGGGAGTCCCAGGTGCTGGCTAAATGCAAATTGAAGCAGGGTTTGAAACAGGAAAATCTGGATGCCGCACACCGGATAAAGTTGAAAACATCTTCTTTATTATAAAACTTGGATCATAAAAAACAGGACAATCAGGCGGGTAGTACAGACACAGCTGACGCGTTTCACACTCTAGTTCGAGCGCTTACTCATAGCTCTATGAGTAAGCACTCGAACTCCCTCTTCCTATTTACATCGTGATCAGCCGTGATTGGACACGGCTGATCACGTGGTAAAGAGTCTCCGTCGGAGACTCTTTACCTAGATCGGTGTTGCAGGGTGTCAGACTGACACCCCGCAACAATGATCGCCGCGATGACGTCCGATCAGGAATATCAAACCACTTTGCCGCCGTCATTCTGTAATAGGGCGGGCGGCGAGTGGTTAAAATTGCCCAATAAAATGTATACAATCAGTGGGTGAATCAAATCTGCCTTTTAGTTACACAAAGCCACGGGTTTTCATTGTGCACCATTACAACCTTCTAGCCGCCAGAATCCTAACAAAGAATAACATCACTGATTAATAAGGAGGACATCAGGCCCCTGTACAGAATCCTTGTGTGCCCCTCTCCTGATCCTCTCCATAAGCACTGGGGTCACATTAGCTAAATTTGTGTGTGTGTGTGTGGGGGGGGGGCTGAGAAACACCAATAAGGTGTATTTGCTTTGGAAGAATAAATCACCTCTAATGTTGGTTGTCCTACATGTGCTGATACCTTATGTAAAACTATTAGGCCCCTTTCACACTGGGGCGGTGGGGGCGTCGGCGGTACAACAGCGCTATTGTTAGCGCTGCTGTACCGTCGTTCTTGCAGCGGTATTCGGCCGCTAGCGGTGCGGTTTTAACCCCCGCTGGCGCCCGAAAAAGGGTTAAAATCCCTCGTACAGCGCGGCTATAGCCGGGGTATAGCCACGCTGTCCCATTGATTTCAATGGGCAGGAGCGGTAAAGGAGCGGTGAATACACCGCTCCAAAAAAGCGGTTTGCAGGACTTTTTTCACCGTCCTGCCTGCGCACCGCTTCAGTGTGAAAGCCCTCGGGCTTTCACACTGAACAAACAGCGGAGGCTGTTTAGGGGCGGTTTGCAGGCGGTATTTTTAGCGCAATACCGCCTGAAAACTGCTCCAGTGTGAAAGGGGTCTAAGTTTCATTTTTTGATATTTCGACTGGAATGCCTCAAGACTGTGCAGGATTTTAAAGGGTGCCGTGACTGAAAAAAGGTCCAGAAACACTGGGCTACAAGACCATCAGCAAGAAGCTTGGTGAGGAGACAACTGTTGGAGCGATTATTTGAAAATGGAAGAAATACAAAATAACCATCAATCGCCCTCAGTCGGGAGCTACATGCAAGATTTTGCCTCATGGGGTGAGGATGATCATGAGAAAAGTGAGAGATCAGCCCAGAACTACACGGGAGGCGCTTGTGAATGATCTCAAGGCAGTTGAATTGAACTCCTGCAGCGCTCGCAAGGACCCCCTCCTCTGAAGTTTACCAATGAACATCTAAATGATTCAGAGAAGGATTGGGAGAAAGTGCTGTGGTCAGATGAGACCAAAATTTAACTCTTTGGCATTAACTCAGCTCATCATGTTTGGAGGAAGAAAAATGCCGACTATGACCCCAAGAACACCATCCCTACAGTCAAGCACACAGGTGGAAACATTAGGCTTTGGGGCCATTTCTCTGCTAAAAGTACAGACCAACTTTGCTGCATTGAGGGTTCAATGGACTGGGCCATGTATTGTAAAATCTTGGATGAGAACTTTCTTCCCTCAGCCAGAACACTCAAGATGTGTCATGGATGGGTCTTCCAGCATGACAATGACCCAAAACATACCAAGGCAACAAAGGAGTGGCTCAAGAAGAAGCACATTAAGGTAATGGAGTAGCCTAGCCAGTCTCCAGACCTTAATCTTATAGAAAATTTATGGAGGGAGCTGAAACTTCAAGTTGCCAAGCGACAGCCAAGAAACCTTAAAGGGGTTGTAAACCCTCATGTTTTTTCACCTTAATGCATCCTATGCATTAAGGTGAAAAAACTTCTGTCACTGAGCGGCCCCCCAGCCCCCCCCGTTTTACTCACCTGAGTCCCGTAATTCCCACGCCGGAGACGTGCTCTTCCCCTCTGCCCGTTGTCTTGGCTCTTGATTAGATAGATTGATAGCAGCGCAGCCATTGGCTCACGCGGCTGTCAATCAAGTCCAATGACGCGGGTCTCGGGGGGCGGGGCCGAGTTCAGCATTCTGCATCTATGGACGTGAATGCTGGACTCTGGAGCGCGCCCACAAGGTAATCCCCTGGGAGAGTGCTTCTCCTAGGGGGCTATACGATGCAGGGAGGAGCTACCAGCGCCGCCAGGGGACCCCAGAAGTTGAGGATAGGGGCCACTCTGTGCAAAACGAACTGCACAGTGGAGGTATATGTTTGTTATTAAAAAAGAAAAAAACCCCGAAACCTTACAATCACTTTAAGGCTTTAGAGAAGATCTGTAGAGAAGAGTGGACCAAAATCCCTCCTGAGATGTGCAAACCTGATCACCAACTACAAGAAACGTCTGACCTCTGTGCTTGCCAACAAGGGTTTCCCCACCAAGTATTAAGTCATGTTTTGCTTGGGGATCAAATACTTATTTTACTCACTGAACTACAACTCAATTTATAACATTTGTATCATGTGTTTTTTCTGGATTTTTAGTTGATATTGTGTCTCTATAATTTAAAATACACCTATGATAAAAAAGGATAGACCCTTCATTTCTTTGTAAGTAGGCAAACTTACAAAATCTTCAGGAAATGAAATAATTATTTTTTCCACTATATTACATCCAGCCCTGACAGCTCAATGTCACCCCGGGATTTAAGCTTAATGGTGGCTGCTCAATATGCTGGTATAGTAACAACCTCCCTTCCTCTGTGGATTCTGATATAACAAGTACTTTGTGTGCTTTTCTCTAATGCTTGGCTTGTAATTTTTTCCTTTAGAATCATTTATAAGCACTTTTTGGCTGCCTTGTTGTGAATGTACACCTTCCAGCAAATCTCAGCGAATATTTCTTCCATTAATTGCAGTATCCACTCCGACTGTGTAATCCTCTTCCTAGGTAACTATATAAGCTGTTTTGATATATATTCTGGATGGAAACTTGCTATGACTTCTTTAATTTAATCACTTTTTTTAATATATTTTTACATATTCCTGTATGCACGAACGTGGTTCTAAAATTAGCGATTCCTATTTCTGCTGGCGACCTCAGTAGCCTTGTTGACCCAGGTTTTGCAGTGATCACCATTCATGGGGGCTAATCAGGAAGCGGAGACATATTTCCACTTTGGTTTTTAACTTTTGCAGCTGAGCTTATTGAAGTATCCAACACAGTTGAGTCAGTATCCATGACAGCTGTGTATTACATTCATCTCTATATGGATTATGTGTGAGATCTAATGATTGTTTTATATTATAGAACATCCTTGTACTTGTATATGAGCATCACTGAAGAACAACTACAAAACCCTATTTTTTTTTAAATGCATCAGTTGTCTTTATATTCGTCCCATTATGGTCGAGTATACAGTTTTTGATTAGTACTGTGTTGTTCATGCATGCAAAATAAATAGCTACAATTATTCTGTTACCTCTTTTTATTGATTTGTAATAATGTGTGTGTGTATATATATATATATATATACACACACACACACACACACACAGTGGGGACAGAAAGTATTCAGACCCCCTTACATTTTTCACTCTTTGTTATATTGCAGCCATTTGCTAAAATCATCAAGTTCATTTTTTTCCTCATTAATGCACACACAGCACCCCATATTGACAGAAAAAACACAGAATTGATGACATTTTTGCAGATTTATTAAAAAAGAAAAACTGAAATATCACATGGTCCTAAGTATTCAGACCCTTTGCTCAGTATTTAGTAGAAGCCCCCTTTTGATCTAATACAGCCATGAGTCTTTTTAGGAAAGATGCAACAAGTTTTTCACACCTGGATTTGGGGATCCTCTGCCATTCCTCCTTGCAGATCCTCTCCAGTTCTGTCAGGTTGGATGGTAAACGTTGGTGGACGGCCATTTTTAGGTCTCTTCAGAGATGCTCAATTGGGTTTAAGTCAGGGCTCTGGCTGGGCCATTCAAGAACAGTCATGGAGTTGTTGTGAAGCCACTCCTTCATTATTTTAGCTGTGTTCTTAGGGTCATTGTCTTGTTGGAAGGTAAACCTTCGGCCCAGTCTGAGGTCCTGAGCACTCTGGAGAAGGTTTTTGTCCAGGATATCCCTGTACTTGGCCGCATTCATCTTTCCCTCAATTGCAACCAGTCGTCCTGTCCCTGCAGCTGAAAAACACCCCCACAGCATGATGCTGTCACCACCATGCTTCACTGTTGGGACTGTATTGGACAGGTGATGAGCGGTGCCTGGTTTTCTCCACACATAGCGCTTAGAATTAAGGCCAAAAAGTTCTATCTTGGTCTCATCAGACCAGAGAATCTTATTTCTCACCATCTTGGAGTCCTTCAGGTGTTTTTTTTTTTTTTTTAGCAAACTCCATGCAGGCTTTCATGTGTCTTGCACTGAGGAGAGGCTTCCGTTGGGCCACTCTGCCATAAAGCCCCGACTGGTGGAGGGCTGCAGTGATGGTTGACTTTCTACAACTTTCTCCCATCTCCAGACTGCATCTCTGGAGCTTAGCCACAGTGATCTTTGGGTTCTTCTTTATCTCTCTCACCAAGGCTCTTCTCCCCCGATAGCTCAGTTTGGCCGGACGGCCAGCACTAGGAAGGGTTCTGGTCGTCCCAAACGTCTTCCATTTAAGGATTATGGAGGCCACTGTGCTCTTAGGAACCTCAAGCCCCGGTTCAGACAGGACAACTTGTCAGGCGACCTAGCCGCCTGACAAGTCGCGTCCCGTTCTGTACTACAGAACCGTTCTAATAGGAGCAACGCAAGTCGCTCCGACTTAGAAAAAGGTTCCTGTACTATTTTTGGGGCGACTTGCTTTGACGACTTCTTCTCGCTTCTGTGAGTCGGCCTGCAAGTTGTGTTGCCCCTGTGTGAACCGGCAGTAAGTGCAGCAGAAATTTTTTTGTAACCTTGGCCAGATCTGTGCCTTGCCACAATTCTGTCTCTGAGCTCTTCAGGCAGTTCCTTTGACCTCATGATTCTCATTTTCTCTGACATGCACCGTGAGCTGTAAGGTCTTATATAGACAGGTGTGTGGCTTTCCTAATCAAGTCCAATCAGTATAATCAAACACAGCTGGACTCAAATGAAGGTGTAGAACCATCTCAAGGATGATCAGAAGAAATGGACAGCACCTGAGTTAAATATATGAGTGTCACAGCAAAGGGTCTGAATACTTAGGACTATGTGATATTTCAGTTTCAATAAATCTGCAAAAATGTCAGAATGTGTTTTTCTGTCAATATGGGGTGCTGTGTGTACATTAATGAGGAAAAAAAATGAATGATTATAGCAAATTGCTGCAATATAGCAAAGAGTGAAAAATGTAAGGGGGTCTGAATATACTTTCCGTCCCCACTGTATATATATATATATATATATATATATATATATATATATATATATATATATATATATATATATATATATATACACACATATACATACACACACACACACTATATATATATATATACACACACACACACACTATATATATATATATATATATATATATATATATATATATATATATATACACACACACATACATATATATACACATACATATATACATATATACATACACACACACACACAATATATATCTGTACATATCTACACATATACATACACACACACACACATATATATATAAATAATATTTTTTGGGGGGTTTCTCCAGTCTCTTGTGCCCATAATGGTCCCCCTGTTTCCTTCTGGAGGTTATTCCTTCTATAGAGGTGTTTGAGGAAATGATCAGCTTAGAAACCCACCTAAACTGAAAAAAAGAGCAACCGAGCATGTGGACTAGCTGCCAATGGCTGCTCTGCAGAATCCCCAACTGCGGTAGGGACATAGACAGAAAAGGGAGAAAGACAATAGGAGGATCAACCAGTTTTTTTTTTTTTTTTGCAGAATACAAAAAAATGGAACCCATAGTGACTGAGTATAAACAGCATGAAATACAGCATTTATTGATAGTTTTTAATGATGTGGGTTTAATGACACATTAGGAGCAGAGGATTCATGTAGCAATAATTTCTGGATTCCATCTGCCCTTAGCGGAGGCATGCAGGAGGGTGTGCTTAGCGGAAAAAGCCCCTCCTTCAGATGAAAGAAGAAAAATAAATATATCAATGAAAACTCCTGGGATGGATGACATGTTGGCCTAGGCCAGAAACCAGGGAACTGAAGAAATGTAAATTAAAAAAAAACAGCTTAAAACACAAGAAAATATAATACACCTTCCTATCTATTTACAAAGGTTCGCAACATAAGGATTACAAATATTTATAGTTTGAAAGTTAATTTGCACTTTAATGCTTATATTTTAGATCCCTGCCACTAGGACATGTGATCAGTACTTTTCAGTTCTATGCATCCTCCCAGCATAAAAATACAAGAGCCAGAGAATAATAAAATGAACATTTATTCAAAGTTTTTTTGAGGTTTATATTTTTTTAAATTTTTTATTATAAAATAACAATTAACCAGCGAGAGGCGATATTAAAAATACCCAGAGTAAAATAAAATACTTCAGGGTAAGACCTACTCACAGGTAAACATTTGGCCTCTCCAGAAGATCTTATATTAACGCCCCAAAAGAAAGTCTGATCCACTGGACATCCCCCCCCCCCTGAGGTTCTGTAACACACTCATATCTACCAGGAGTCGTCTTCTGGACTCCCCACCTACCAAAACATACCCTACTTCCATATTAGTAACACTCTCTGCTATTCCGCTAATGTCCATCAGCTCCAAACATCACGCAGCCTGTCATGGTCCCAGATCTTCTCACATTGGATTCAGTCGGACAAAACAATCACCTCATCTGGGTCACATTGTGTGGCAGCATCAGTCTGGAGGAGAGGCGAGGAAAGGATGGGGAATGGTGGGTGGGGTATGTGAGGAAGGGGGACAGGAGAGAGATTGTGAAATAGAGAAAAGAAAAAAAAAGGAGATAGAAAAACATTCGGTGAACAAATGAGAACTTTACATAGGTAGCAATTTCAGGTTCTATAAATATTTTCCTGGTTATGAATATATTAAAAAAAACAAAAAACTATGAAATCCCACATATGACCATTTGAGATCTACCACCAAGTGGCAAGCTAAAGGATGGCATCTTTCTCCTACTGTTCTGGACAGAAGATCCAAAGTGTAGCGAGATAAGAATACAGACTGCTGAATGAAAGAAGAACACGCACCCACACTGGGACCTGTGCACACTTCCTAAATATCAAGGAGTTTAAGCAGCTCTCCGAGTTCTTATCTTGGTATAGAATAACTCGCCCTATGTTGTGAAGAATGGGATAGGGGGGGACAGTTCAAGCAGTTTCACAAGAAACACTGGGAGGGATCTTTGTTGCAAATAAGGCTGCTCCTGTTCAGTCAAGTCTCTGTGGCAAGATCAGCATGCATTTGCAACCTTGGCTTCTGTATTCCTGTGCAGCCAAGTGCAACAGTTTGCAAAATCCTGAGACAGATCACCGACATTAAAGCTGTACGTGATTTTTTTTTTTTTTGGCCTTCTTACCTGGTCTGTGCAATGGTTTAGCGCAGAACAAGCCTGGGGGGTTCTGGCACAACTAGTCAACTCCTGCCTTCCGAGTAAGCCACCCTAACTGCCTCCCCACCAATTACCCCTCATTACTGGATTTGATTGACAGCAGCAAAAGCCATTGGCTCCTGCTGCTCTCACCGAGTCTAGTGAGGAGAGGGAGAGAGCAGCGCAGGATAGAGATTAGGCTCAGGTAAGTATTTAGGGGGGGGGGAGCAGCACCTAAAAGGTTTTTTTTACCTTAATGCAGATAATTTAAGACCAATTTTCAATCTAAACTGTCTCATATTAAGAAGTGGTCAGGGTCAGGTTTTAGTCTAGCACAGTGCAACCTTACAGCAGCTAAGGAAGGACTTTATGAATCAAACTATAACCTTGTAGAGCAGAGGTCTCTAAACTGTGGTCCTGGGGCCAGATGAAGCCCTTTGCTTGCACTTATCTGCATTATACCTGCCACTGACACCAACAATGGGGCACTATTCCTCCCTCCGACACCATTTCTCCCCCTAATACCAAAGATCAGGCATTGTTTACTTCCTCTGGGCACAGTTCAGCCCCCCTAAAGTCTGCAGGACAGTAAACTGGCCCTTTCTTTGGAAAGTTTTGAGGCCCCTGCTTTAAACCCCTTTCAGACTGGGGCACTTTGCATGTCCTACAGCGCTAAAAATAGCGCCTGCAAAGCGCCCTGAAAGAGCCGCTGCTGTGTTTCCAGTGTGAAAGCCCTGAGGGCATAGCGACCCGCCGGCATAGCGCTGCTGCAGGTGAAACCCTTTCTCGACCGCTAGCGGAGAGGGGTAAAAGCGCCCCGCTAGCGATGCAAAATTAGCGGTAAATCGTTGCTAATATCGGCGTTTTACCGCCAACGCTGCCCCTGCCCCAGTGTGAAAGGGGTCTTAGGGCAATGCCTTGATAAATGTTCCCCTAGTAGGATTGAACCCGCTCAGTCCACAGAAATGCTGTGTATTGTCAGCCCACAACAAGAATAGGCAGCTGAGCGCACTTTTGGCAAATCAGCAGCTGTTCTTCACTCCTTACAGGGGCTTTAAAAGGATAAAATGTTTGGAAATGTGCATGTATTGCAGAAATGTAGCGCATGTTTTTTTTTTTCTGCCCAATATACAAGAAAACTTTTGAGGTCTGTAAAACTAGCTAACAAAAAAAAAATTAAAAAAAATATTCAGCCAAAATCTACCAGTGCTGTTGGCTGACTGAAAAGATTTCCAGGATTTCATACATCTAGCATGAATCTAGCAGTAGCTTGTTGATAGCAGAAAAATCTTCTAAGTGATCAGAGGACATCAGCGGTGAAGAAAACCTCTCCACTCTCCTAAGCACACTAGCAAAAAACGAGGAATGATGGTTGTAGGTGGGGTTATTCCGTGTTGTCCAATTGCTTTTGTGTCTGTTTCTCCTGTAGGCAGTATAACCCTAGTCTAAGAATTCTACAAATTCATGTGTCCCTCAATGGTAGAAAAAAAAAAAAAAACATAAAAAAACCCCCCAAAAAACAAAAAACAAAAACAACAGTTTGTAATGTACATCTCTGTGCCTGTATTGCTCACCTTATTATGTCGGGATGGTGTCCTGTTGGGGGTCATCTGTGGGCTGCAGGTCACCATCAAGTCTAGTGTTATGTCGTGCTCATTGTCACTGCAAGGCTCGGAAGGGCTTGAGTAAGATGTATATGTACTGCTCACTCTGGAAAAAATAATTTTTATACATTGCTAAAAGTAATAATATACTGCAGACAAACATTGTGTACCTGCTTCTTGTAATCTGACTGGACTATTTTTACAATCCCTTATACACAACAGCAAATAAATATGGCAGTGTGCTTTATTTTAAATTGACTGGGTCATGAGAAAAGTACTGGAGTTGGGAGAGGTCAGCAATGGGAGCCCCCCTTACTTTTCCCCATCACTTCAGAGCGGACCATGAAAAACAATGCAGCGTATACCTCCAGGCTTCCTCCCCTTGTAAAATCTTCTGTGCCTCCTCTTTAATGCTAATATCTCAGTTATGCCTAAAAGCTACTCTGTTTTCATTTGTACCTACAGGTAAGCTTATAAGGAAGGCAGCCTTCCTGTAGGTAAAATGAATATCTCCTAGATGTGCAGTTATGAAGTCACTGGCGCATGCACTCTGAAGGAACGACATACCTATGCCCTTCCTTCAGAGCGGTGATGTCATCGCGGCTCGGCCATTGAAGCAGCCACAGCCCGTGAACCCAGAAGGAAGACGGGGTGAAGATGGAAGCCTCTGCAGCAGTGACAGCGCACCGCTGGAGGGCTTTGTTTCAAGGTAAGTCTTTCATAATGTGCTAGTATGTAATGCATACTAGCACATTATGCCTTTACCTTAAAGGGAGTTATTTTTCTTTTCTATGCAAGTTACTACCGCTTTAAAAGGACAAATTCACCTTTATTTAGTACCACAATCCTTTGAGGGAAAGACCACTTGATAACATACATACCTTACTTCTCCAGCCCAGCGGTGTATGCCCCATACCACACATTCTTTGCTAAGAAAACTTCTAGCCGGTTTCTTTTCATACTGCACTTGTGCACCGTGGCCCCATTCATGTCTATGAGCGCGCTGACCTCTGCTAGACTGCTGGAGGCCATCATGAATACAGCAGTCCCATAGGAACGAAAGGGGCAATAGTGATCATGTACAACAAGAAGTGGAGCCAGGCAGAGGTTTAATCTGTAAAAAGTACTGCTTGATGTCGCACATTGCTGGATCAGAGAGGAAGGGGTTACCAGATGGGCTGCACGGTGAAAGGACAACTGCACCAAAAGGTGTAGCTGTTCTTTAACATAGGAGCAATATACACTATATTGTCAAAAGTATTGGGACACCTGCCTATATCTATCTATCTATATATATATATACACACACACGCAAACTTTAATGACATCCCAGTCTTAGTCCGTAGGGTTCAATATTGAGTTGGCCCACCCAATATTGAGTTGGTCCATAAAGACGTGGATGAGCAAGTTTAGGGTGCAGGAACTTGACTGGCCTGCACAGAATCCTGGCCTCAACTCGATAGAACACCTTTGGGATGAATTAGAGTGGAGACTGCGAGCCAGGTCTTCTCGTCCACATCAGTGCCTGACCTCACAAATACGTTTCTGGAAGAATGGTCAAACATTCCCTTAGACACACTCCTAAACCTTGTGGACAGCCTTCCCAGAAGAGTTGAAGCTGTTATAGCTGTAAAGGGTGGGCCAACTCAATATTGAACCCTACAGACTACGACTGGGATGCCATTAATGCGGAATAGTCCACCTAAAAAAAAATATATATATATTAAAAGCCAGCAGCTACAAATACTGCAGCTGCTGACTTTTAATATATGGACACTTACCTGTCCCAGGGTCCAGCGATGTCGGCAGTCACCGCCATCCTCGGTGAGGGAATCAGGAAGTGAAGCGTTGCGGCTTCGGTTCCCTACTGCGCATGCGCGAGTCGCGCTGCGCATCCTAACTGGTCCCCGCTATCTCCTGGGACCTGTGTGTTTCCCAGGAGACAGCGGAGGGGTTGCGGGAAGGGGCATGACTCCCATGGGAGTCTATTCCCGGAAGTGGGTGCAAATACCTGTATTAGACAGGTATCTGCACCCCCCTCCCCACTGAAAGGTGCCAATTGTGGCACCGGAGGGGGGGAGGAACCAGATAAGCGGAAGTTCCACTTTTGGGTGGAACTCCGCTTTAAAGTTCATGTTCATGTAAAGGCAGGCGTCCCAATTAGGGTTTTTTTCTTTTTTGCCCTAAGCTCAGCCTAGCCACGGCATGAACGCAAACCAAGTCTATAAAACATAATGCTACTGACATAACTGCTCCAGTGACAATTATTGATAATCTATCTTAAACCTAAAATGGAGGAAGATATAAAAGACAGACACTCTAAATAAAAAAAGAAGCCAACACACAGTAGGAAGTCTTTGCAAATGCTTATTTCTAAAGCAAACACTCTTTTGCTTAGAGTTTTGCTTTAACACATCAGCAGGGTAGACTTGGTAAAGCTCTGTACACTCTACAAATTCTATCAATTTGGTTATATATAGATTCTGATGGGATAATATGGGATGGGGTGGGTCACACACCACAGGCTGGTACCATATGAATTCACTCAAAATTATTATTACAGTTTGCGCCGCGCTTTACAACAAGAAGGCAGACAGTACAGTTACAATACAAATCAATACAGGAGGGATCAGTGGGCCCTGCTCGTTAGAGCTTACAATCTAGAAGGGAGGGTCAAGTGGAAACAAAATGTAATAACTGTGGGGGGTGAGCTGATGAAGAAAACTAAAAAACTTGTTAGGTGTGGGTAGGGTTTTTCTTCTCTGAAGTGAAGGGTTTTCAGGGATCGTCTAAAAGCTAATACAGTAGAAGATAAGCGGACAGATTGGGGTAGGGCATTCCATAGGATTGGAGTGGCTTTGGAAAAGTCCTGGAGGCGAGCATGGGAGGAGGTGATGAGGGAGCTAGAGAGCAGAAGGTCTTGAGAGGAACGAAGAGAATGAGTAGGTTGGTATTTAGAGACTAGGCTAGTGATGTAGCTGGGGGCTAAATTGTGGATGGCTTTGTACATAGTTGTTAGTATTTTGAATTTAATTCTTTGGCCGAGTGGAAGCCAGTGGAGGGATTGACAGAGAGGAGCGGCAGACACAGAGCGATTGGTAAGGTGGATGAGTCTGGCAGCAGCTTTCATGATGGATTGAAAAGGTGATAGACTATGTAGAGGTAAGCCAATGAGAAGGGAGTTGCAGTAGTCAAGGTGAGAGATGACCAGCGAGTGAATTAAGAGTTTTGTTGTGTCATTGGTTAGAAAGGGTCGTATTATGGAGATGTTGCGGAGGTTGAGGCGGCAGGACTTGGACAGTGATTGGATGTGGTGCTTAAAGGAGAGTTCAGAGTCTAGGATTACACCTAGAACCTTGGCATGTGGGGATGGGCTTATAGTTAGGCCATCGATTTTGACAGAGAGATCAGGGGAAAGGGCATATGGGGGAGGAAAAATTATAAGTTCGGTTTTGGATAGATTGAGTTTGAGGAAGTGGTGAGACATCCAGACTGATATATCTGAAAGTAAATTAGTGATACGAGAGGAGACAGAGGGAGTGAGCGGAGGGGTAGAGAAATAGATTTGGGTGTCGTCAGCGTAGAGGTGGTATTGGAAGTCATGGGAGGCTATCAGCTGACTCAGGGAGGTGTAGATTGAAAATAGGAGAGGTCCAAGAACAGAACCTTGGGGGACCCCAACAGAGAAAGGAAGAGGAGAGGAGGAAGTAGAATTGTAAATAACGCTTAAGGTGCGGCTGGATAAGTAGAAAGAGAACCAGCGAACAGTACAGTCACGGAGACCAAATGTGTGGAGTTTTTTTTTGAGGAGGGGGTGGTCAATCGTATCAAAGGCAGCAGTGAGGTCCAGGAGTAGGAGTACAGAATAGTGTTGATTGGTTTTGGCTGTTAGTAGATCGTTTGTTAGTTTTAGGAGAGCCGTTTCTGTGTAGTGTTGAGGACGAAATCCAGAAGACTATTATCAGCGAGGTGGACCCTCAGTCGGTTGTAGACCATACGTTCGAGGAGTTTGGATAAGAAGGGGAGCAAGGAGATGGGGCGTAGGTTGTTAAGATTGGATGTGGAAACTTATTTCCTTTCAAGCATACAGTGTACGTTGGCGTCCACTCCCCTTCCTGACAGTAATTTCTTTGTGCTCTTGATATGGAATCACTCCAATTGGCATGTGGGGCATATAATCATTTTGCTCACATATGGTATTTTTACTGATGTTGCACTCTGTTCATGTTTTATCTGCCGTCCTCCCTGATATGTCTCTCTTTATTTTAGAGCTAAAATATATTTGACTATACTCCACTCTCTACCCTTGACGAAGGTGTAAAAAAACTGGAAACGCGTCGGGTAAGCGGAAGTCCCGCAACATTTTTTTTTAAAAGTCAGGAGCTACAAATACTGCAGCTGCTGACTTTTAAAATAAGGACACTTACCTGTCCAGGGCGCCCACGATGTCGGCACCCGAGGCCGAACCATCCCTCGGTCCTCGGGTGCTGCCGCTGCCATCTTAGGTAAGGGAATCAGGAATTGAAGCCTTGTGGCTTCACGTCCCGGTTCTCTATTGTACATGCGCAAGTCGTGATGCACAATCCGAATGGTCCCTGCTGTCTCTGAGACCCGTATGTGTCCCAGCAGACAGCACGGGGGGTGGATTTGGGGGGAGATGGGAAGTGGCGTAGACTCCCATGGGAGTCTTTGCCCGGAAGTGGGTGCAAATACCTGCACCCCCTGAAAGGTGCCAAATGTGACACCGGAGGGGGGGAGGGTTCCGAAAAGCGGAGGTTCAATTTTTGTGAGAACCTCCGCTTTAATATCAAATGCTACAATTATGGTTTTTGTTATGTTTGTTGTATGTACATATTTTTTAGACACCATACGCCACTTGATCACCTGTTGCATCTGTAACCATTGGATAAAATCTTTTCCATAAAACATAGTGTTGGTGGCCTTTCAAAGTCCCAATCAGGGGGTATTTTCCTATGTTTTAAGATTGGATGGGTCCATTGAGGGCTTTTTAAGTATGGGTCTGACAAGTGCATGTTTTAGAGAGTTGGGGAAGATGCCAGAAAAGAGGGAGAGATTGAAGATGTGGGATAGAGAGTGAAAAAAGCATTTGTGAGGGAACAGGATCCAGAGGGCGGGTGGTAAGGTAGACATTAGCAAGTAGTTTAGCAACCTCATCTGTAGTGGTGGGGTTGAAAGAGGCAAGTAATGATTGTACCTGTGGGCATGAAGTGTAAAGCGTGGAGGGTATCGGAACAGTAGAGATCTCCTTGCAAATTGTATCAATCTTTCTTTTTGAAGTGATTGGCCATCTCCTGGGCAGTGAGCGAGTTGGTGGGTGGAGGATGAAGTAGAGAGTTGAAGGTGGAGAAGAGTTGACGGGGACGGGATGAGAAGTTGCTAATGAGTGATAAAATAGGCCTGCATGGCAGTGAGGAGGCTGGAATTGTATTTTTGGAGGGCAGATTTATATTGGTTGAAATCTCTCTGAGACTTAGTCTTACGCCACAGGTGCTCATGAGCACGACTACGTTTTTTCAGACTTCTAGCATCATCTGTTTGCCAAGGTTGAAGGGGTCGGGGCCTGATTCTGTGTGTAGTGAGGGGGTTCAGTGAGGCTAGAAGTGAGGCGTTGTAGACAGAAGTGGCTAGGTTGGTGCAGGATAGGGGTGAGATTTTGTCGTAGAGGTTGTCGATAGAGTAGAGAAGAGTTGAGATGATGTAGGTTTCAGCGGGTAACTTTTAGGCGATTGGAGTTTGAGGAGGTGGAAGAGAGGGAGTGAGTGAAACCAATAAGGTGGTGATCAGGGAGAGGGAATGGATTAGTTAGGTTGCATGGAGTGCAAAGGTGAGAGAAAACGAGGTCAAGGGTTTATAGCGCAACAAAAGAAAAAAAAACAAAACGCAGAGGTGATCAAATACGACCGAAAGAAAGCTCCATTTGTGGGAAAAAAAGGAAATCAATTTTGTTCGGGTACAACGTCGCACGACCGTGCAATTGTCAGTTAAAGCGACAAAGTGCCGTATCGCAAAAAACGGCCTGGTCAATAAATCTTTCCGGGGCTGAAGTGGTTAAACCAAACCTTACCTGGAAGTGAACAGAGTACATACTCTTGCTGGTAACAAAAAATGAATAAGTGTACTATCCCGGCTATCGACTTGTGACAGCTGCAAACCAAAATATTGTGTTCCCACAACTCAAAAAAGTGTAAATACGATACTATGTATCTTATTTGATGTAAGTGAATGCTTTTAATAAACTTATGTGGTTTGAAATACTAAACAATGGGAGCTTGTTTACTTTCATAAAAGGTAAGCTGAGAAACGAGTTCTCTTATACAGTTCACAAAGTCCAGAGTGAAACTCAGAGAGAGTAGAGGATAAAGAGAAGGATATTGATTAGCGGTCTAAAACCTGGAATACACCCCACCCGGGGAAGGCAAGATTGGACCTAATATAGGTCCTAACATTGAGGCGAGCGCAGTGGTGAATAGGTGTCGGGGATTGTCGCACATGCATGTGTGTTTTAACCCATGTAGGGTGAAGGCTGCAGAAGATTGCAATTTAGGAGCACTGTGTTCAAAGAACTTTTGTTATATATGAACTTTACTTTTGAAAAAAAAACAAAAAAAAAAAAAACATTAATGGTCATTGGATAAACACCAAATATTATTTGCACATTTGAAGGATATTTTGTTGTTGTTTTACACTTTCGATCACTTTGTGGATAAGCGCAACCAACACTTACTATTGTACACACTCTTGCTGTCTGCTCTGATTAACATCACTCCGATTGTGGGAAATCTGGATGTATCCATTTCCCAGAGCATTTCAGCAGGAAACAGCAGTGATACGGAGGTCTGCCGGAGTGCCTGAAGTGTCAACTTCAGAAGAGGATTTTTTTTGGGGATCAGAGTGGCATTGTGCAGCAACAAAAGTTAATATGTACACTTACCCATCACAGATAAGACTTGTTTTAAACATTTTTGTATAGCAACAGGATCATATTATGTGTTGGGAAACCTCTGCCAGTTTCCTATCGAGGTGACTATACACAGTTTTATACATTTTGTTCCAGCAAATCAATATAGCCATTTAAAAATGTGACTGAAGCATCAATAATTACATTCAAATAAAACATCAGAGAAGTATGTTGACACAAGGGGTGCTGAATTGAATTGCAGCATTGATGCATCGTGATTCAGCAGTCCGCGATGCAGCATCGATGCTGTGACCGGCATAATCGATTGTTGTGCGATGACATCACCTGCGCGCCACGCCCTAGCTCTCTCCGAACAGAGCCAAAATGAGCCGTTAGCCGCGCCCTCTTTTCCTGCCTCCCACTGAAGTCATCCCCAGCCGCCCGGTGTCACCGTGCTTCCAATCAGTGTTCCAACACAGGACCTGGTCTAGGAAGCGGGACTCTGTTACAGCGACTGCTGGAGGAGGAGGGAGAGGAGGACTGGCTTGCCGGGGTATTCAATTTAAAGCTCTGTGACACAGCGGGAATTATTGATGCGCACAGTGAAGCTGATTGATGGACACAGTGACTCTGCATTGATAGGCACAGTAAGCCTGATTGATGGGCATTGGTGAGGCTGCGTTTATTGACGGGGCACTGGGGAGGCTGCATTTGACGGGCACAGCCTCATTTGATGTGCACAGTGAGGCTGCGTTTGATGGGTACTGGTGAGGCTGCACTAATGGGTTTTTGATGAAAACCATGGGCAGTAATCGTGATGTATCACGGAATCGCATCCTTCACATGATAATCGTAATCGAATGGGATGACCTGTGAAGATGCGCAGCTCTAGTTGACACCCCTCCAAATTTTTGGGTCCAGGTGTTTCCACTAAGGGGTACAGCATACAAAGACATATTAGAGAACTGTGCATAGTTAGCAAGTAGAAATGCACGATTATGGCTAAAATGAGAATCACAATTTTTTTGCTTATAAGATCACGATTTTCTCATGATTCTCATCTTTCACAGTATACAAAAATTTTGGGCTAACGTTACGGTTTAGTTTTTAAAAAAAAATCATTAAAGTGTATTTTTTTTTTTTTACATTGCATTTGAAAGACCGCAGGGCAAATACAGTGTGACATAAAATATTTCAACAAGCACCATTTTATTCTCCAGGGTCTCTTCTAAAAAATATATATATAATGTTTGGGGTTCTAAGTAATTTTCTAGCAAAAAATACAGATTTTAACTTGTAAGCAACAAGTGTCAGAAAACGGATTATGCCCCGTACACACGATCGGACATTACAACAAAACCGCAAAGATTTTGTTCGAAGGTTGTTGGCTCCAACTTGTCTTGCATACACACGGTCACACAAATGTCGAACTTGATTCCGAGCATGCGTGGACTTTCGTGCGACGGACTTGTGTACACACGATCAGAAAGTCTGACACCAAAATTTGTTAGTGGAAGATTTGAGAACCTGCTAGCCAACATGTGTTGGCTGAAAGTCCGACAACAAATGTTCGATGGTGCATACACACGGTCGGAGTTTACGCCAACAAGCTCACATCCAACATTTGTTGTCGGAAAATCCTATCGTGTGTACGCAGCATTAGTCTTCAAATGGTTGTAAACCCCGTTACACCACTTTTACCTACAGGAAATCCTATAATAAGGCTTACCTGTAGGTACCCCGAATGTCTCTCCTAAACTTGCACTGTTTAGGAGATATTCACTGTATCTACATGTACCAACGTCATTGGCACATTTGCACTAAAGCAACGGCTCGCTCGTGCTGTTTCTTCAGGAGCCCAGCCATGACCAGCTGCTCCCGCGCGCATGCATGACGTCATCGCGGCCCAGGCCAATCACAGCGCCGGAGCCCACGAACCCGGAAATGACTCCGGGAGACATGTCGCAGGTCACAGCGATGTGCAGGGACTGCTGCAACAGCTTCGATCTAAGGTAAATATTTCATAATGGGCTAGTACGCAATGTATACTAGCTCATTATGCCTTTGTCTTGCAGGTTTTTTCGCCCCCAGAGTTTACAACCACTTTAAGTGGTTAAACTGACCTCATTTACAGACCAAAGTTCATCCCTTTGATCTAAAAGAACTAAATGTTACAATGTTTCTTTTTATGCCTGAGCGATGTTGTGATAAACTTGGCAGGCTGCCTGTTTATTTTTTATGACAGCTGTCAGCAGTGAGCAGAGAACTCTGCACTGAATCGTGGAAATGCTGTATTGGGATTGTGAGGAGGGTTGAATCGCGATCTTGATTCTTTAACGATTAATCGTGCAGCTCTATTAGCAGGTTAGCAAGTGTGATACCAGTTTAGGGACGGCCCTTTTCTTTTCCAGCATGACTGTCCCTGTGTACAAAACCAGCTCCATAAAGACATGGCTGGATTAAATTTTAGCGCACACACACAATATATTCTACTATATTTTTGGTAAAATATTAAAGATGTTGTTTGATTGCTTTTGGTGCTGCTCAAAGTAGAGGTAAAAACCTATCCTGGTGTCCCAGAACATGTGGTGCAGGCTTATCCGGATACCAATCCAGGGTTAGTGAATGTAAAGAGGAAAAGATCGCCGCTACTCCCGATGAAGGATGGGCTCGGGCGTGTTCGCACACTCCACGTGCAGAGCCCGCCAGGAAGTCGGCACCGTGCTGCGCTAATCACAGGCAGTGAGACATTTCCCGATCTCTGCAGCCACACATTGGGAAAATGTCTCACTGCCTGTGATTAGCGCAGCGCCGACTTCCTGGCGGGCTCTACACGTGGAGTGTAGTACATCCTTACTCCTGATCATGATAAAGTCCAGGTGGGAGGTGCAAAATGCATCATGGTGTGTGGTGAAGACTTGTAGGCTGAGGCTTCTCTTTAGCCTTTATTCACCTGGGCTGGTCGAGAGCAGCGGCAATCCTTTCCTCTTTACAAAGATTGTGTTGAGTGTCAAGACTTAAAATTGTGCTTTTACAAGGGATAGCTTTGGCCAGGTGACAGGCACTCTTTACAGAGACATCTCGCTTTCAGGTTCATTTGGCCACAGAGGAGATTGAAGAACGGAGGCCATCCTGGCTGCTTGCTAAGGTCCTGGGCTCCCCGGAGGACCAGGAAAACCCAGGAACCACCACAGGCGCTGGAGGCCCTTAAAAGCACTGTGAAAGTGATTGAGCGGCTGTAAAGTGGCTGCAACCATGATCTTGTGTAAATTGCTTGCTGACAAGACATTTATATATGTACGTAGGTCAGCAAGTGGTTAAAGATTCTTGGCCATCCCATTTCAAAGCCGTGGACATTATTTAGAAGTTGCGCCACCCTGTGACGTCAGGAGCTAATTGCTAGCCACACCTTCTCATTCAACATTAGTAAAAGAAAAAATAGGAACCAAGAGGTTCCAAACCCGCGCAAATCAATGACCAAAAAACAAATAAACTACAATAAAGAGCTGCTTGTTGCAAAGCGTAAAAAACAAATAGAACGTGAAAAGAAACAAAAGGAACCACATTCTTATATCATGAATTACATATCACCATAGCGAAAAAATAAATACATCTTCATTTGAATTATAAAAAATACATAAAAATAGTGATATCTGTGTTGGGTCGTGTTTGGGATACGTCATTTCCGGTCAGCTGGCAAGCAGGTGGAGCGCTAACCGGCGATTCCTTTATAATATATGCCGATCCTTGTCTTTGATATAAGTGAAATACAACCTTCTATTTTTAAATGAATCAGCTGAATTACTGCACCGTGAGAGCGTTCTTTCCTCTCCCTTTCTATATGGCAAAACTGGAGCTTTGAATAAGCAATCTATATGCTGTAAATATATAGAATGGATGACAGCAGCGGTTTGGATTCATTCCTGTGACCTCATGTATGACAGCTTGGATTTTCCCATATGCCTAATTTTACTCTGTAATAGGGGTCAATTAAGGCATCTTCCACACTTGTGGAACTTGCCCTGCGACTTGCTACTGCAAAGTCGCATGACAAGTCATACCCCATTATTTTCAAGGCGTACCATTTATATCTGTGCGACTTCAAAGTAGCCCCTGCACTACTTTGGTCCGACTGATGCGACTTGAGGTCCATAGACCTCAACATTACACAGGCAATGCTTCAAGTCGTGTCAAAATAACATCAAAATCGCAAGACTTTCAGGTCGCACAAATGTGAAAGGGGCCTAAGTCTGGTGAGTGCATTGTGTGTCTGCATGGGGGTGGAGAGGTACCTTTCCTATACTCTCTGAGGAGGTTATTCACGTATGGGATCTATACAGGGATTTCACAATTTTTATGTATTTTTTATAATTCAAAGGAAGATGCATTTGTTTATTCACTATGGTGATATGTAATTTATGATATAAGAGCGCGGTTCCTTTGTTTCTTTTCATTTAACATCAGTACCTTAACTGAAAAGCTCTTTTGGCTGAATATACACAAATCCCCAAAGAAACCCTACGAAATCGTGTAGAAAGACTTTCCAAAAAGAGCGGAGGTTATTATTAATGCCCATGATTTTGGAATGGGATGTCCAACAAGTTCATATAGGTGCGATGGTACGGCGTCCACGAAAACGTTTTACCCTTTAGGCTCAGCACAGGTTTTCAGAGATTGGACACAGTGACCATGTAAAGGTTAGGATGCCGCTCCAGGTTACCATCTCAAGACTCCAGTGGTGTGGAGAAAGCCCGTCCCAGCTCCAAGTGAACACTCTGGGGGGGAAAAAGGAACCAAAATCTGCACACTAACAAAGTATAGGACCAATGAAAAGAGCTTCAGCCCAGCTTAATCCAGGCCACCCCAGACATGTTTTGCCCCACCTACAAGGGCTTAATCATGGAGACTGGACACCAGTATCATTGTTCCAGATACCAAGGAGTAATTTCTGCTAAAGATCGGTTTCATAAACATGCATGCTTGTGTCAGACAATTGTCCATGCTTATACAATAGTGGAGACTTTCCCTAAAGAGGTTTTATCAACAGCAATTTGCCAAATCAGTCATACAGTATCAGCTCTACCATTCAGGAGCAGCCTTGTATTTGTTTCAATATAAGGCATTCTCTGGTCAAAGTGGGGAGGCAGGTGGATGACACCACAATCTCCAGCTCAGATAGAGAAAACCTTGTATTCACGGATATAAAAATGAGGCTGTTTCTGAATGGTGAAGATGCCATTGGACAGACGCATTTGGTTGCCGGAGCAGAAGGGAAATGTCCCCTGGTCGTGCAGGAAGACAGCACAGCTTCCTTTATGTAACACAAGCTACAACCGTGTATTACATCATCGCCAGCAGCCAAGACCATTGTGTAAAAGGTAAGCAAGCTGGTGCCCACAAAGTATTTAAAGTGAAAATAAACCCAGAGTTCTGGTACGGATCGGTCTGAGTTTTGTTTTCTCAGCACAATTTCAGTTTCTCATTGAGAACAATGCCTTAGTCCGAGTTTTGTTTTGCTGCTGTGGCATTCTTCCCCCAACGTAAGCCAGCTCCCCACTATCACCCAATTACAGCCTCCTACAATGTACGCCAGCCCCCCCAATAATCCCCCCCCACACCCAATTTCACCCCTGCAATGTCATCTAGACCCCCCACTATCACGTACCCCCAATACCCCCCTCCCCCCACTATCGTGTAATTCCCCCTTAGGTGATGGTGGGTGGGTCTGGCTGACATTACAGGAGGAAAGATTGGGTAATAATGAGGCAGGGGGCCTCAATATTACCCAATCTTACCTCCTGTAATGTCAGCCAGCCCCACCCACCATCACCTAATCCCCCCTTTCTGAAAAAAATCAAAATCAATCAGCTCCCACCCAACACCACCCCTTTCTCTTGGCTTGGGTAGCGTACCCCCCCACTGTCCCCTTCCTCCCTTTCTCTCACCACCCACCTATCCTGTACCCCCACCATTTCCCATCTGTTTCCTTTTGCCTTTTATACCTCCATATAACAAACTGGCAATTAGCAAATTGGAGCATGCTCTGCTGGGGTTTTTTGCCTTCCCCTGCGTCAACTGTGGGTATAGTATTGGGTATATTGGATTGTACAATAATTTTTTATTTTTTTTTTTATGGTTGAACTGGATGGACTTGTGTCTTTTTTCAACCTGACTAACTATGTAACTATGTATAACCTCATAACGGTGGAACACATAGAGGACATGACTAAAATACAGCACAGCATCTACTTCCTCTAGCCCTCTCCTTCACACCATTAAGACTAATGACAGTCAAATGACAGGTGCCCTCCTGTTCTAATGCCCAAATGCTCACCTGCTCAGTTTTGCAACATTGAGTTTTTGTTCTTTGCCGTTTTCTTCCCCCTTGTACTTTGCCACTCCGTTCCCAGTCCATAACTGTGAGGTGTTCTTTCTTTTCCTCCTGTTGGAACCAACTTCTTCACATTTCATTGTCAAACCAGTCTCTGTAGGGGTGTTCATGTCTCTTTTCCGTTTTAAGCGATTTATGGGAGTGGACGGCACAACCATGGCCTTGTGGACTCCATTGCTGGTATCACTGCATGTGCTGTTTTTGGAACTATCCAAGTGCACCACATCTGAGTTTTTTTCTGAAGACTGACTGAATGCAATCTTGCGTACGGGGTCCCATCGCTCTCCGGGAGTATCTACACAGACCAGCTTCCCGTTACTGCTCTGCTCCTCAGTCCTTGGCGTGCCCCCTAAATGTAGCTTTTTGTGGTTTACATGCCTGAAGCGTTCTTGCTCACTTCGCACAGGTGACGCTTTCTCTGTTTTGATAGATTTGTGAGCAAGACTGCCTGTAATTTTGTTGATGCATTTGTCCAAGCGGCTGAACTTTCCCTCTTTCCCCTTTATCGTTGGAGTCTTGGTATCCTTGTCTAAATTTTGCGTGTCTGTACACTGCTCTTTGCTGGAAGGCGTTTTTGCCTCCACATAAGGCACATTTACTTCCTCAGTGGTTTTTGCATTCCCCCAAACAAAATCCTCTTCAACGACGCTCATCTCCAACTGCTCTTCACTGTGACCTTCAGAAACTGCCTCCTCAGAAGTCACACCTGAGGTCCCATTGCCCTTTTCTTGCTCAGCATGATCCTCCTGTGACTGGTTGACCACTTGAGTATCATTGCTAAGACAAGGAGAGGCAGGATCAGCCGTCTCCACCTCTAGCTCTAAGCTCATATTCTGATCTTCCTTCTCAGCTGAGAGAGATGTAGAACCTGAAGACAAATCCTGGTCTTCATCCTTATCTGTATCCTCCTCATCTCCATCCTGATCAGAATCACTACTCTCTTCATTCTCCCCCTCCTCCTTACTAGCAGGAGAAGAGTTCTGGTGATCGGAGGTCTCCTCCATCTTTTGGTCGGTTTCATTCGAGTAGTCAACAGTCATGTCTTCTAAATTAAAGTGGAAGAAAAAAAAAATATATTAAATGGGAATTCTATCTTATATACACTATATGGCCAAATGTATGTGGACACCCCTCCAAACTACTGAGTTTATATTTGCTTGAAAATGTGACATTGGACATGCGTTAATAAAGCATTCTGAATGGCATTTAAAGAACCTGCCACTAAATAAAATGGTTAACTTACAGTCTTGTTCACACTAGGGCTGGCAGATTTAAAAAAAAAAAAATCTTCGATTCTCTTAAAAAAAAACTCAAGTTTTTTTTTTTTTCTTTGGAAACCGCTCCGGGCCTGAGGCGCTGTTGGGCATGAGCTTTTAGGCGACGTTTTTAGACGTCTTTTTTGGTTCTTCAAAGCGTGTCAAAAGCCTCCATAGAAATCTATGACAACACTCAATTACAGCACCTGAAACTTTTGAGGGGCTTCTATTTGGCATTAGCTTCATTTTGCTTTGGAGGTATTACAGGTATGAGATATCCCAGGATGCAACCATCAAGCGAACTGGAAAGACGTCATCAGCAGTCACTTCCAGTTCACGTGTTCTGGGAGTGTCTGGTGCAGATGTCACATCTGCTGTGCAGCATAGAGCAGCAGGAAGGTGAGCGGGGTCCAGACTGAAGCAGAGCAACTAGCAGATGGCACACACACAGTGCGTAACCTGGGAACACTATAGCAAAAAGGTAAGCGGGACCAGAGAGAGAGAAGACTAAGGCTGCTTTCACACCTGGGGCGGGTGGGAGTTGACAATAAAACGCCGCTAATTTTAGCGGCGCTATTCGGTCGCTAGCGGGGAGCTTTAAACCCCCGCTAGCGGCCGAATAAAGGGTTAACCACTTCAATACCCGGCCATAGTAAAATGACATCCTTGACTTTTAGGGGGGATATCTGAATGATGCCTGCAGCTAAAGGCATCATTCATTTATTCTTTGCAGCTGGCGATTCTGTGCACGATAAGAACGATCATAGCGGCAGTTTCGCCGCTTGATCGTTCTTATAGGCGACGGAAGGAGACCCCCCCCCCTCCCGCCGCCATCCGGTGCTTCTCCAGGCTCTCCCGTGCCATCGGGGGCCCGGAGAAAGAATCAGACGGCGCCGGATGAGGACGACAGAGATTTCCGATGACCAGATGGTCACCAGTCATCTCTATGACTGTCGGAGGCCCGGGCGTTATGACGTCACGCCCGGGTACCCGGAAATCAACGAAGCCGTGATCGCGGCTGTCAGCATGAGATCGGTGAAATTTTTTTTCCCGATTTCATGCTTTCCAGCCTGGAGGAGAGATATGGGGTCTTATTGACCCCGCATCCCTCCATAAAGAGGACCTGTCACATAGATTCCTATTACAAGGGATGTTTACATTCCTTGTAATAGGAATAAAAATGATCAAAAAAATGTAAAAAAAAGGTTAAAAACCAAAAAATTAAGTAAAATAATAATAAAATTTTTTTAAAAAAAACGCCCCTGTCCCAGGTAGCTCGCGCTCAGAAGCGAACGCACACGTAAGTCCCGCCCACATATGGGGCAGAGGATTAGCAGAGCTGGGGGAATGGAGCAGGAGAAACTAGCAAATGTCACACGTGGTGAGCAGCGTAGGAGCAATATAGTGGGAGGTAAGCGGGGACCAGGAAGGACAGAGAGAGGAGGATCAGCAAACTAGAGGATCAACAGAGCTGGGGGTCACTACTGAGTAGAGGATTAACAAAGCTAGGGGGTACTACTGAGCAGGGGATGTGTGCTTAACGAGGGCACTAATAAGCTAGGAATCTGCTGAACGAGGGCACTAATAAGCTAGGAATCTGCTGAACGAGGGCACTAATAAGCTAGGAATCTGCTGAACGAGGGCACTAATAAGCTAGGAATCTGCTGAACGAGGGCACTAATAAGCTAGGGATCTGCTGAATAGGTGTACAAAAGAGCAGGGGATCTACTAAATGGGTGTACTACTGGACCCCTTTAAAACAAATAGAAAATCAACACACAACACGGCATTTGCCAAGCTTCAATAAAGCTTCAAAAAAGCATGTTAATGCGGAAGGCGCTTTAATGTGTGTTGAAGTTAAAGCAAGTGTAAATGAGCCCTAAAAAACATGATTTGGTGTAAAGGAACTCAAGTGGCCTGCACAGTGTCCTAAGCTCTACCTTACTGAACATCTATGGGATGAACTGGAAATTCTGACTGCAAGCCACATCTGCTCAATCATCATCACTGCCTGACCTCAAATTCTCTTTCCGCTGAATGGACTCAAATTATTTTAGACAACCCCAAAATCTTGCAGAAGGAATTCCCATAAGAGTTTGTTATAGGCGTAAAGAAGGGGAAACCTCCAACTGCCCAAGGGTTCAGAATGAGATGTCCTACAAGCTCATACAAGACTGTAGTGGTCAGGGGTCCACAAATGTTTGGTCACATGGTTTGTTTTAAAGTGGGGAGTGGGGGCATCTCTTCAAAATCAGTACTAAATGTATATTATTTAATCAGATAAATATGATGGGCATGTCCTATTGGTTCTCTAATACCCAAAACCACCTTAAAAGCTGAAGTTTTGGACGGAGCTGAATGGCGACCCTCCTGCGCATGCACTAGTCATCTAAGCACACAGGATTGGGACAGCCGTCACAAGCTGAGCATGCGCAGCTCAGCTTACACTCCGGGGATTGTTGACCCAGCAGGTAGAGATAGTTTGTTGCTGAAGATACATTGCAGGTCTCTTCTGCAATAAAAAGCCTACCTGAGTTTAGTTCTGCTTCTGATTTGTCTCAATCCACTAACTGACACTTTTACAGGATAGCATGTCCTGTTGAAAATTAATAGGATTTTATGGCCAGATCACCAGGTGAAAATAAAGAAAAGCCTTAAGAAAACAAATGCAGCCACCACATCTAAGGACTGGTATACTGCAATATAATAAATGTTTACATTTGGGTTTATTACGGCTTTAAATCCTCCACTGACCTTCATTTTCATCATCAGCCGCCTCCTGACTCTGTCTAAGCTCTTCCTCAATATCCACATCAGATTCCTCCGACTCTTCATCCTCGTCTTCATCTTCCTCAGATTCATGTGAACTGTGAGATTGTGCTCTTCTGCTTCTTGAAGAATCCTGCAACCCACCCAAACCATTACTGGAATAGTAATAACAAGCAGAGAAACATAAATCAAAGCATCAACTAAACAGAGAAAAACTTCTTGAGTATGTGGCCCAGATTTGGTCACCAACCTTCAGAAACGATGTTTGTGAACTGGAGCGTGTCCAGAGAAGGGCAACTAGGCTTACAAGGTGGTGGAGGACCTCAGTTATGAAGAACAAGTATAAAATATTAAACTACTTCTCTCTGGAGAAGTGGCTCTTAAGAGGAGAAATTATCACAATAAACAAATTTTTAACCACTTCTCATCCGCGCTACTGCCGAAAGATGGCTACAGTGCGGGCTTACTTTGCCAGGAGGGCGTGCATGGACATTCTCCCGTGATCGCGGACCCATTCGGAGATCAGGGTAAAAGCCCAATCACAGCAGCTCTTTACCAAGTCATCAGCTGTGTCCAATGACAGCTGATCACAATATTAACACAAGCCGGATATTGGCCTTCCTTTCCTCATGCTGACAGCGTGAGGAGAGACGATAACTGGTTTGTGTTAAAGGGACATCTACACAGATAATCAGTGCAGTCCCAACAGTGCTGTAAATCAGTGCCCATCAGTGCCGCCTCATCAGTGCATATCAGTGAAGGAGAAAAATGACCTGTTTGCAAATTTTAATAAAACTACGAAAAAATGTTTTCAAAATTTTCAGTCTTTTTTTTGTTTATTTAGCAAAAAATAAAAAACCCAGTGGTGATTAAATACCACTATAAAAAGCTTTATGTGTGTGAAAAAAATTATAAAAATTTCATTTGGGTACAGTGCTGCATGACTGTACAATTGTCATTCAAAGTGTGACAGCGCTGAAACATAGGTTGGACTTGATGGACTTGTGTCTTTTTTCGACCTCACCTACTATGTATACTATGAAAATTAGCCTGGGCAGGAAGGGGGTAAAAGTGCCCAGAAGGCAAGTGGTTAAATGGTGACTCTAGCACGGGAAGGAAAGTAAATTAATCTTAGGTCTCTAAAGAAAACATGTGGCCACACAATGAAGTTGGAAAAAATCTTTAACTGCATAAGGGGTTCTTTATTGTTAAAGCGTCAAGCATACAGAACTCCCATCCACAGTTGGTGGTGTCAGCAAGGAGTGTAGATAAATGTAAAAAAAAAAAAATTTGAGTTGCGTTTCTTAGTGAATACACTGTACCTGGATATGAAAAGTGACATGAACACACATACATGCTGAACTAGATGGACCAATGTGTTTATTCAATCTTACCAGCTATGTAACAAAACAAATGGATTGACCTCTCAAATTGAAAACATTTTGATCCTGCTTGCATGCCGCCCGGGCAGCCATCAGAAATTTTTGGGGCCCCTTACACAGCCTTAGGCCTGGCCCCCCCCAGCCTGACCACCAACATTACCCAGAGTCTAAGACCCCTTTCACACTGGGGCGGTTTTCAGGCGCTTTTGGGCTAAAAATAGCGCCTGTAAAGCACCTCCCCTGCAGCCCGAGTGTGAGAGCCCGAGTACTTTCACACTCGGGCGGTGCACTTGCAAGAGGTTAGAAAAAAATCCTGCAAGCCGCATCTGTATACACCCCTCCCTCACCGCCCCTGCCATTGAAATCAATGGGCACCACTACCGATGCACCTGCAAAGCGCTTCAGCAGCTGGCGCTTTGAATCCTTTCCTTGGCCGCTAGCGGGGGCTAAAAGCGCCCCGCTAGCTATAACAGCTAATAAAATTAACGGTGCTTCACCGCTAACATGTCTTAGAAGTTTTCCAATCAGGCTGCATGAGGTACATAAAATTGCCTACATTCTATAGCAGGGGCACTATTTAATATTATTCAACTTTGGTCAAAGCTTGCAACAGACAATAACATTTGTTCGCATCGAGTTGGTGAAATTTTAAGTAGAATTTAGTATCCCAGTTCACCTGTTCTTACTTGTCGTCAGAGTCCAGATATGATGTAAGTGGAAGAAGAGGCTGCTCCAACAAGCTCAGAATCATTATGTACACTTTGTATTTATAGAACATTTTATTAGGAACTTCCCAATAAAATATTCTGAAATAGTAAAAAGCAGAATGTTTGTTCCATCAGAAAACCCTCAGAATCAATGATCATTTTGTCTGTGATCACAGGCCCATCACACCTTCCTACCACAAGACCAGCCATGGAACCAGAAAGTTTGGAGTTAAAAGCAGAACTCTGGGCAAAAATGTTTTCAACCCATGCAGTGGGGGGGGGGGGGGGGCTGTGCCTGCACTGCTTGGGGTTAACTTATCATTTTTGTCTAGGGGTGATAAGAGTGGAGAGTGGACTTGGCTAATCCACCGATCCACCCAGCGCAAGACCAGTCCCTGGCACTCCGGCCCCCCCACAGTCTACTGGTCTTGTGCAGTGGACTGTTCCTGATGCTGTCATTCCCACAGACCAGCTCTGGATATGAGGAACAGTCCACCATTGGTCGTGGGGGTGCACTGTTTTCAGGGGGATCAAAGGATTGGGTGAGTATAGGCTCTCTGTTCACCCCTGGACAAAATAAGCAGTCAACCCATGCAGTGCGGGCATAGCCTCACTGCATGGGGGACACTTTTTTTTTCCCCAGAGTTCTACTTTAAGGGGAACCCATTTACTGGTGCAATCTTTATAATGTATTATACCCATGACAGTGTGCAGCAACTGCAGCATTAGCCATTGTGCTGGGTGTACACAAAGAAATCTTATAAAGATTGCACCAGTAAATGGGTTCCCTTTAACGCCAATTTTTTTTTTCCATGGCTGGCCTTGTGATAGGAAGGTGTGATGAGATGGGCATGGGCCTGTGATTACAGGCAAATTGATCATTGATTATCCTGATCGTGTACCTGGTCTCAGAGAATCTTCACCCCCAATGAGGACTGGAGAATCTTACTATTGTGGACTCCACACTGCATGGTGCCATGGATGGTCACCTCACTGACTTAGGCATTTGGAGCCAGAGCTGAGGACTGGCACTGTTTGTAAGCTGCTGCCTGCTTGTAATCTGTGTCAAAGAGAGACAGGGACTTAGGCTTACCGCTGAAGATCTACAAGCCGGCTCCTCGCTCCCCCAGATTGTCCTTGCAGGCTGCAGGGTCTGGACTGCAGGCTCTGTGTCTCCGCCCCCACCCTGGATGCCAGCTGACGATTGGTCCCCTGTCCCCCATGGGGTGGGGATCTCTGCAACTCGAGTCTGACTCCAGACGGTGTCCAGCAGTAGGGGGAGCTTCTTTCTCTATAGCAGCCGGCCACCGCGCAGGTTAGCGGCAGCGCAGGTGATAGATTAATTTCATGTGCTGCTGAAGGTGGAGCGGGCCCTGGCCAGCCGGGCCCCTTGGGACGCTCTGGCCCCTTACTTGAGTAATGCCTGTACCCCCAGGTGGCGGCCCTGCGTGCCGCCCTCCCTATGAATGGCTCTGTAGGCTGGCAAAGGTTCTGTTATTTCTAGGCTCCATTTAAAGCCCCTCTCTTATCTACCTTCACATCCTTGGAAGTACTCGGCACTTCATCGTCTTGGTTCTTGTTCTTCCAATCCTCCTCATCCCCTTGATCCTGCATTTCTGCAAACTTTTTGATGACACCTTCCAATCGATTTAATGCCAAGCTGCGGTTTTCACAGAGACGTCGGGCCAGGGATGGGTCAAGTTTAGCAGGGTCCTCACCTGGGCAATCAAGCAAAAAGATAAAGAAATTTAAAACCTTAAAAATAACTGACAAAATAGGTTATTACAGCTTTAAAAAAAAAAAAAAAAAAAAGCAATAAAAAACAAAAACAAAATGCAGTGGTAATAAAAGCAATTGTGTGACCCAAGATGAAAAGTTGAAATAAAAAAAAGGTACAAATTACACAATTTTAAAGCCGTTTACATACATATATGGCTATTGGTGTGCCCTACACAAGGTAGGGCAGGTATCCGCATTTAGGGTTTTTTTTTTTTTTCTTCTTCCTTTTTGCTAATATTAGGGCCTTTATATAATAACAGAATCAAGATATACCTGTGCCCAAAGCGGCTGTCAGCTGCTTTATTGAAATCTATATTAGGAGATCGGTGCTTGTAACACCCCACCGCCGCACTGATCACCCGACTGCCCAGGTATCGAGTCACGCATCAGTGCATTTGCATGAGTACAAGTATTTGTGCAAAATGCCTGGTATCGGCACAGATATTAGTATCGGGTGCAACCCTATTAGAAATTCTGGATGAACCCTCTGCACAATGCTATATACCCTTTTCTAGCACACTTTGCAACAGGGATTTTTGGTTCATACAAATTGCAATACATGTTTAAGCTGAACAACTGTGTCAAGGTAATTTCTCTTATGGCCAGTCCTACACTGCTATGGTGGACTGGACACCATGCCAACATGGGGCAAACAGACACAAAGCACCCCCCCCCCCCCCCCGTATGCCCCATGTTGGCACGGTGTCCACCGTAGCATATGCATTGGCAGAGCAGAGTAGGACTGGCCATAAGACAGATTACTTTGACCCAGTTGGCCAACTTAACCACTTCCCTACCCGCCCATTGTCATATGACGTCCACAGATAGAATCTCCCATCCTGGGCGGGCGCATATGACATCCTCGGCTTCCTGGCGGTATAGGGGGCGCGCCCGCTGCGTCACGAGGAGCCGATGCGCATGCCCGACGGCCACGATGTCTGCCGAGCACTCGTAATCGCTTGTTACAGAGCAGGATTGTTGATCTGGTCCTGTTAGGGGAGAGGAGACTGATCGTGTGTTCCTAGTATATAGGAACACCGACCGGTCTCCCCCCCAAGTCAGTCCCCTCCCCCTACAGTAAGAATCACTCCCTAGGTAACACATTTAACCCCTTGATCGCCCCCCTAGTGTTAACTCCTTCCCTGCCAATGACATTTATACAGTAATTAATGCATTTTTATAGCACTGATTGCTGTATAAATGTGAATGGTCCCAAAATAGTGTCAAAAGTGTCCGATATGTTCGCTGCAATGTCACAGTCACAATAAAAATCGCAGATCGCCATTAGTACTACTAGTAATGGCGATAATAAAATATATAAATAAATATATAATAAAATATATAATAAAAATGCCATAAATCTATCCCCTATTTTGTAGACGCTATAACTTTTGCACAAAACAATCAATATACGCTTATTGCGATTTTTTTTAACCAAAAATATGTAGAAGAATACGTATCGGTCTAAACTGAGAATTTTTTTTTTTTTTTTATTGGGATAGTTATTATAGCAAAAAGTAAAAAATAGTGTTTTTTTCAAGCTTGTCGCTCCTTTTGTTTATAGCGCAAAAAATAAAAAACGCAGAGGTGATCAAATACCACCAAAAGAAAGCTCTATTTGTGGGGGGAAAAAAAATGATAAAATTTAACTTGGGTACAGTGCTACATGACCGTGCAATTGTCATTCAAAATGTTACAGCGCTGAAAACGGAAAATTGGCCTGGGCAGGAAGGGGGTGAAAATGCCCGGTATTGAAGTGGTTAAAGATGTATTGCAACATCAGGATAAACAAAGAAATCAGATGGCTGCACTCCCACAAACGGTGCAATTCAATTTTATTAAGAAGATAAAAAAAAAAAAAAAGCATAACATGATGGGCATACAGGTGGGGGGAGGAACAGGTTGACGCGTTTCACATGATAGATGTGCTTTATCAAAACCACACAAACCACATCTATCGTGTAAAACGCGTCAACCTGTTCCTCCCCCTGCCTGCATGCCCATCATGTTATTATTCTTTTTTTTTTTTTGATCTTCTTAATAAAATTTAATTGCATCCTTTGTGGGAGTGCAGCCACCCGATTTCTTAGTTCATCCCGATTTCTGCAGCAGTGACGGGCCGTGCGGCCTACTATACAGATCGTTTACTTGGATTGCAGCCTTGCCGGCTCACCTGGAGCAGCGAGACGCGTTTGTATGTACTGCAATGTGTGTGAACCAAAAATCCCTGTTTTTCATTGCAAAGTTTTCTAGAAAGGGTATATAGCAGTGTGCAGAGTCTCCATCCAGAATTCTTATAATCACAGGTTCGCTTGCTAGAATTACATTGCAGAACGAAGTCCTTGGACTGAATTGTTGTTCTCATGGTGCAATGTTCAGAGAAAGCTCTACTTTGAGAGCCGAGGTTTAAGGTCACGCTGATAAGGTGTTCCAATAGAACAGAAAGTCATATTTTGTATCTGATGATGTGCTGTTTCTCCACATTGCTTATGCTTAAAGAGGAGTTCCACCCAGGGGGTCGGGTAAAAAAAAAAAAAAAAATTAAAAAAGTCAGCAGCAACAAATACTGCAGCTGCTGACTTTTAATTGGACACTTACCTGTCCCTGGGTCCAGCGATGCGGGGGATCGAAGCCCCGTTCGTCTCCCCCTACATTCAGCGGCGCCGGCATTGCAACTGTGGGTGCTGGGCTGTGGCTTCACAGCCTGGCACCCACTGCGCATGCGCTAGTGGTGCCGCGCGCCGTGATTGGCTGCTCAGTCACCTTTGACCTGTAATGGGTCCCAGATGATTGACAACGGCGAGGGAGCAGAGCGGAGCCCTTCCTGTGCCGAGGGGGAAGTGATGTCACCAGCCCAGGCACTGGAAGGGGCAGACTACGAGGGGCCCCCTAGCAACAGGCATTTAGAGGTAAGTTTAAAAAAAAAAAAAAAATATCCAAATGTTTTTTTTGTTTGTTTTTTTTTTTTAGGATTTTTAATGTATTTTTGGGTGGAACCCCACTTTAATCACTTGCTGACCAGGCTTTTTCCTGGCACTTTTTGTTTACAAGTTTAAACCCTCGTTCACATTGAATGTGGCTTGGAAATCGCGCAACTTCATGTCAAAGCCGCAGTTCAATGCAACTTTAGCTTCCGACTTGAGCCCCCTGTTCACATCAGGGCGATCTGACATGTCAAATCGCAGTCTGTTGCCGGCAACGGCGCTGTCCGAATCGGTGCGACGCCACACCGATTTCCAAAAGTAGTTCCTGTACTACTTTTGGCAACTTTGGGTGCAATTTCAATAGACATCTGTGAATGAACTCGCACAAATGTCTTTTAAATCTCCCCCCGAAGTCGCAAATGAAATGCAGGTTTGAAATCGTGTTTAGTTAAATACGCACGATTTTAAACCTGTCTCCAAGGTAAACGTAGACTCAAAGACATCTATGCGGTTTCATGCACAAATGTCTATTGAAGTTGCACCCGAAGTGCGGCACCACAAAGTCGGCATCGCACCGATTGTAGTGGTGCCATTGCTGGCAATAGGCTGCAACCTGTCAAAAATCGCTTCAATGTGAACGGCTAAATCAGTAATTTTTTGCTAGAAAATTACTTCTAACCTCCAAACATTATACATTTAAAAAAAATAAAATGTAAGCAAAGCGCCTAGGGAATAAAATCGTTGACATTTGACAGGAAGCGTGTTACTGGCAGGATCACTAGCTAAAAATGCATTTTAAATAAGCCTAAGAATTAAAACGAATGCAGCCACCACATCTAATGAACGATAATCTGCAATATATTTGATTTTTGTTTGTGGGTTTAGACACAATTTAGAGCTCGTTTACAACAGATGCAGTCATGTACATTTTTAAAACACAGAGTAGATATGCAAAAAAAAATGAATGTATTCCAAGGAGCCTATTTTACACAAATTGCAGACTTTTCATGTGCAAAAAAAAAATAAAAATAAATAAAAAAGTACAGCATGCTGCATTTTTCCACACGCAAACACACATGAACACATACAAACACATGTAAACACAACTTAGTAAGAAGAATAAAATTGAAATAAAAGTTTAACCAGTTCCGCATTGCCCACCGCACATATACTGTGGCAGGGTGGCCCGGATGCGCAAAACAACCTACCTGTACATTGTCCGCGTTCCCTGGTCTGTGGGGCTTCCACTGTCATTGAACACAGCGGGAGCTAATCAGCAGGGCTGGCAGTCGAGATTGCCGCTGGCCACCCACGATCGTTCTCAACGGCGTTCTGCCTGTGTAAACAAGGCAGACCGTTGTTCTGCCACAGACAAAGAGATTCCTACTAATCAGGAACACAGATCTCTCTTTGTCCAGTGTCAGCATCCCCCATACAGTTAGTAAGCACACCCAGGGAACACATTTAACCCATTTGAGGGCTTAACCCCTTCCCTGTCAGTGTCATTAGTCCAGTGAAAGTGCTTTTTTTTTTGCACTGATCACTGCATTAGTGTCGCTGGTCCCCAAAAAGTGTCACTTCATGTTCATGATCGCCGACCATTACTAGTAAAAAAAAAAATTAAAAATTCATCAGGCTTTCAACAAGCTTTGAGAAGTGCTGAAGCCTGCTGGCAGCTTGCTTAAAGTGGCAATCAGCGCTCCCATTAGGATCTGTGTTCAACATCTACAAACTGGAGCTGAATGGTACTTTAAAAAGCTTCAACAAAATTTGCTGAAAGCTCTGAAAATGTTTTGTCAAAGCTTGCTGTTCACACTACTCTAAGAGCCCTTTCACACTGGGGTGGCATCGGCGGTAAAACGCCGCTATTATTAGTGGCGTTTTACTGTCGGTATGCGGCCGCTAGCGGGGCGGTTTTACCCCCCGCTAGCGGCCGAGAACGGGTTAAATACCACCGCAAAGCGCCTCTGCAGAGGCGCATTGCCGGCGGTATAGCCGCGCAGTCCCATTGATTTCAATGGGCAGGAGCGGTAAAGGAGCGGTATACACACCGTCCTGCCAGCGCACCACTCCAGTGTGAAAGCCCTCGGGGCTTTCACACTGGATACACAGCAGCGGCACTTTCGGGTTGGTTTGCAGGCGCTATTATTAGCGCAATAGCGCCTGCAAACCGCCCCAGTGTGCAAGGGCTCTTATACAAGCTGAAACCTGTGTGAAACAGGCCTTATGAAGCTGGTTCAGAGCGATAACTTGCAGCCAAGACTGGAGAGAGTGAATGGGTTGAGAGAAAAAAAAAAAAAGAAGACAGGAGATCAGGAGCAGACCAAAAATAACTGCACTTTTTTGCAGGTAAAAAAAAAGTGCATTTATTTTTAGGCCTCATGAACACTTGACGTTTTTACAGCTGCTGTTTTTGGTTTCAGGGGTTTTTCTCTGCAGCCAGTAAACTCCGCAGCATGTTATCCTATGTATCTATGCACACATAGGCTGTTATCAGCAGTTTTTGGCAGGGGTGTTTTCTGGCTGGAAAAACCCCCAGAACTAGTGGGTTTTGAGAGGAGTTTTTCACCTGTAACTCCAAAAAAAAAAAAAAAGCTGAAAAACGCCAGAAAAAAAAATATGAAAAAAGGTGGCTATTCTGCGTTTATGAGCCATAAGCTTTTGTGGGACCAATATTATGCTAAAAAAAATGCTGAAAAACTAATTCTACAGCTAATGCTACTGCCGGTTTTATAAGGAGCCTGCAGAGCACTGCACCAGCGATCAGCAGTGTTGCTCCTGCAGACTCTCAGGAAAGTCCCATACCTTTTTTGTTTCAATATATTTATGGTTTTGAAAATGAGCATAAAAATTTAAGTAAGCATAGGAATCATCCATGCAGGGGCTAAATCATGGTTAATTATTACAAATAGCTATAAAAAGAGTATAGTCATGTCAATTAAAGTTATTGTAAAGGCTTGTTTTCTTTCCTATAAAAATAAAAAAAACATGTTATACTTACCTCCTCTGTTGCAGTGAATTTGCAGAGAGCAGCCCTGATCCTCCTCTTCTCTGGTCCCTCTTAGGCTCTCCTGGCCCCTCCCTCCTGTTCCGTGCCCCCACAGCAAGCAGCTTGCTATGGAGGCACCTGAGCTGAGTCACAGCTCCCTGTGTCCATTCAGACACGGAGCCCCGACCCTGCCCCCTCTCTCCCGATTGGCTAGCTGACTTTGATTTATTAGCAGCGGGAGCCAATGTCGCCACTGCTGTGTCTTAGCCAATCAGGAAAGAGAGTCGAGACGGCTGAGACACTCCTGGACATCTCTGGACAGCAAGGGACCTCAGGTAAGTATTGGGGGGGGGGGGGGCTGAGGGGGGAGAATAGAATGCATTAAGATATAAAACCTTCTGCCTTTACAACCCTCTTTGAGGTAAAAGGAATTTTAGAACATGTTGATGATAATAAAACACCATGTCCCCAAAGTCTTTTCGCAGTTACCTGGGAGAGCTCTTCTGCAACCAACCCCGCCAAGTGGCGCACATTTTTTTTTAATCACTTTTATTGCTCTGCTTTTATCTCCATTGCCCTTAAAAGCAGCCCTTAAAGAGGGAGTCCACCTAAACCGCCTAAAAAAAAAAAATATTAAAAGCCAGCAGCTACAAATACTGCAGCTGCTGACTTTTAATAAATGGCCACTTACCTGTCCCAGGGTCCAGCGATGTCGGCAGCCGACCCCGCCATCCTAGGTGAGGGAATCAGGAAGTGAAGCGTTGCGGCGTTGCGCTGCGCATCATAACTGGTCCCCGCTATCTCCTGGGACCTGTGTGTTTCCCAGGAGACAGTGCGGAGGGACAGGAAGAGGCATAGACTCCCATGGGAGTCTATGCCAGAAGTGGGTGCCAATACCTGTCTTAGACAGGTATCTGCACCCCCCCTCCCCCCTGAAAGGTGCCAAATGTGACACCAGAGGGGGGGAGGGTTCCGAAAAGCGGAAGTTCCATTTTTGTGTGGAACTCCGCTTTAATCAAACTAAGATCCGTTTATGCTCTCACAAGCTTGTAGTGGCTTGTTTACATCTGAGCAAAACCAGAAGTGACAAAGTCCTCGTCACGTCCGGTCTATTAGACCATAGAGATCATCAGGGGAACGTCCCACAACATTTTTTCTCACAAATAGAGCTTTCTTTAGGCGGTATTTGATCACCTCTGGGTTTTTTATTTTTTGCGCTATGAACAAAAAAAAAAGACCGACAATTTTGAACAATTTTTTTTACTTTCTGCTATAAAACGTGTGCAATATATATATATATTTTTTAAATCAATTTATTTTTATAACATTTGGGCCAATATGTATTCTGCTACATATTTTTGGTAAAAACAAATCCCATTACGTGTATAATAATTGGTTTGCACAAAAGTTATAGTGTCTACAAACTATGAGATATACACTGGAATTTTTATTTATTTATTTTATACTAGTATTGGCAGTGATCAGCGACTTATAGCGGGACTGCGATATTGCGGTAGGCAAACTGACGCTTTGTGGGAACCAGTGACACGAATACAGCGATCAGTGCTAAAAATATGTACTGACACTGTACTAATGACACTAGCTGGAAAGGGGTTAAACATTTAGGGCGATCAAAGGGTTAGATGTGTGTCTAACCAGTGTTTGTGTACTGATTTTACTAAGGGACGCTTTGCAGGAAAAAAAATTCCAGCATTCCCAGCTGACAGGATAGAGTTGGCCTGTCTTCCTCTTCGCCAATCAATGGGTGCCGGTGGATATCCATTGGCAGCACCCGCTGATTTATTTCTGCTGTGACTAAACACAGCAGAAGCAGCGTGCCCCCCACTCAGAAGTGCATAATTATATAATATATTTTACACTATATATATATATATATCTATAGATATATCTCTATATCTCTATATATATATATATATATATATATCTCTATCTATCTATCTATATACACACACATATATAATTATACATACATATACATACATACATATATATACATATATATATATATACACATACATACACACACACATATACATACACACACAGGTCTGCATTAACCTAGTTAACCCCTTGACACCAACTGCACACATATATGCGGCCGCTCTGTGGGTGGGCCTTAACACCGACCAGTCACATGTATGCGGCCCTGTTAAAACAACTTACCGTGCTGAGAGCACGCTCCCAGCATGGTAGCCGGTGGGTACTGGAAAGCTCCCGATGCATACTAGCGATCGGGACCTTTCCAATCATGTTACAGCCAATCACAGCGGTCACGTGACCCGAATGTCTGCCTCCACCTGCCAGCTTTTAGAACGCCTGGGAGGCAGGAAGGGGTTAAATAAACATTTTTTAACTTTCCACACTAACAGGATCTCTTCTAAAAGCACTCACCGCTCTTGTAGGGATCAGTCAGGTGAGAACCGAAGTTATACACCAAGTCTAAATGTCTCCGGTCTTTCAGCTTGTTCCCAAGGTCCCGAAAAGCGTCCTGTGCTATGCTTTGCACATGCTTGCGTGTCAGGCCCAGGCTATGCCTTTCATTGGCTTTCTGGACCACCTTAAGGATGTCACCATAATCCGGGAAAACATCTCTAGTTTTATTAATGAACTTTTCTAGGCGGCGATTGACCTCCTTGTATCGGGTGCCTTTGTACTCTATCCGTTGCTCTATAACCCGACCTGTGAGGCTGGAGCAGTCTTTCAACTCACAGAGTTTCTCATAGATACGTATCATTTTCTGTTTCAGCCTCGACTCCTGAATGTATGTCGAGTCCTCATCATCCATATCATCCAGACTAAGCTCCTTCTCTTGCAGCTTCTGGATCTCCTGAGCGTAAAGCCGCAAAAGGCTCTCGAGGCGCCGGATCTGATGCTTGGATCCCGCTTTCTTTTCCGGTACCTCCTCATTTGTATTTTCCGTTTCTCCCTCCTCCTTTGAGTTTTCAGTTTCTACCGATTCCTTTGCGACTCCGGCTTCCACCTTGTCACGCTGTGGAGTAGCCGGTTGCGTTCGCAGGGGGACTTTTTTCTTCTCGGAATGATTTTTGAGCACAGTACACAGTTCGTTGATGTAAACATAGAGCTTTGTTTGCTTGTCCTGCACGCGGGTGAGACAGCGACCCAAAGTGTTGCGGAACTCCACAGAGGAAAGGTAGCTAGCGTTGACCTTGGAGTGACATTTTTTAAGGAAGGGTATTACCTCTGGATGTTCAGCGGTTAACTTGGAGCAGTAGTCCACAAACTGAAAGGATAAAGGGTGCAGATGTTAGGGGAAACAATTTCCATCACAAAACTGAAAAACCTCTTACCACAAGAGCTGACCCCTCAGGATTTTACAGCCATTGCTTTTCCCTTTCAGCAAAATGGTCAAACGTTTGTCTTGTTAGTGAAAAGGGGTTACAAAAAAAAAAAAAAAAAAGTGTGTGTGTGTGTAATATACACACACAGTATCTCACAAAAGTGAGTACACCCCTCACATTTTTGTAAATAAATATTTTATTATATCTTTTCATGTGACAACACTGAAGAAATGACACTTTGCTACAATGTAAAGTAGTGAGTGTACAGCTTGTATAACAGTGTACATTTGCTGTCCCCTCAAAATAACTCAACACACAGCCATTAATATCTAAAAAGCTGGCAACAAAAGTGAGTACACCCCTAAGTGAAAATGTCCAAATTGAGTCCAATTAGCCATTTACCCTCCCCGATGTCATGTGACTTGTTAGTGTTACAAGGTCTCAGGTGTGAATGGGGAGCAGGTGTGTTAAATTTGGTGTTATCGCTCTCACTCATACTCATACTGGTCACTGGAAGTTCAACATGGCACCTCATGGCAAAGAACTCTCTGAGGATCTGAAAAAAAGAATTGTTGCTCTACATAAAGATGGCCTAGGCTATAAGAAGTTTGCCAAGACCCTGAAACTGAGCTGCAGCACGGTGGCCAAGAACATACAGCGGTTTAACAGGACAGGTTCCACTCAGAACAGGCCTCACCATGGTCAACCAAAGAAATCGAGTACACGTGCTCAGCGTCATATCCAGAAGTTGTCTTTGGGAAATAGACATATGAGTGCTGCCAGCATTGCTGCAGAGGTTGAAGGGGTGGGGGGTCAGCCTGTCAGTGCTCAGACCATACGCCACCATACACTGCATAAAATCCAGAAGGAAGCCTCTTCTAAAGATGATGCACAAGAAAGCCTGCAAACAGTTTGCTAAAGACAAGCAGACTAAGGACATGGATTACTGGAACCATGTCCTGTGGTCTGATGAGACCAAGATAAACTTATTTGGTGTCAAGCATGTGTGCGGTGAGGAGTACAAAGACAAGTGTGTCTTGCCTACAGTCAAGCATGGTGGTGGGAGTGTCATGGTCTGGGGCTGCATGAGTGCTGCCGGCACTGGGGAGCTACAGTTTATTGAGGGAACCATGAATGCCAACATGTACTGTGATATACTGAAGCAGAGCATGATCCCCTTCCTTTCGGAGACTGGGCCACAGGGCAGTATTCCAACATGATAACTATCCAAACACACCTCCAAGACGACCACTGCCTTGCTAAAGAAGTTGAGGGTAAAAGGTGATGAACTGGCCAAGCATGTCTCCAAACTTAAACCCCATTGAGCATTTGTGGAGCCTCCTTCAAACTGAAGGTGAAGGAGCGCAAGGTCTCTAACATCCATCAGCTCCGTGATGTCGTCATGGAGGAGTGGAAGAGGACTCCAGTTTCAACCTGTGAAGCTCTGGTGAACTCCATGCCCAAGAGGGTTAAGGCAGTGCTGGAAAATAATGGTTGTCACACAAAATATTGACACTTTGAGCCCAATTTGGACATTTTCACTTAGGGGTGTACTCACTTTTGTTGCCAGCGGTTTAGACATTAATGGCTGTGTGCAAATTTACACTGTTATACAAGCTGTACACTCACTACTTTACATTGTAGCAAAGTGTCATTTCTTCAGTGTTGTCACATGAAAAGATATAATAAAATATTTACAAAAATGTGAGGGGTGTACTCACTTTTGTGAAATATTGTATAGAAGAAATAAATATCACTTGCACCAAGCAAAGTATAACACCAACATTCCACAGTCTCCTTCCCCACTATGCTGTGAAATACACGAGGTGCAGGAAAGATCAGATTACACAGACAGATGGATGAAACAAAAGAAGAGATCGTTAGATGTTCTCATTAGGAGAACCAAGTGTCAAAGATGCACCATTTGTTTACGAGACAAAGACTTTCTTACAGAAAGGTTACCTGGCTCCTCCCTTTTTCTAGGTTATTTACTCCCCCCCCCCCCCACCTGGTAATTACATGCTTTGCATATCCTACCTGTATATTTCCTTTGTATTTTTTACATCTCTATTTAGCTTCTCATGCTAACAAAGCAAAACTGCTGTCAGTGCAATCTTCATGGCTAATTACAATCCCCCCTCCTCCCCTTTTTATTTTTAAAGAGAAGTGCAGGAATAGAAAACAACAAACATTTATACTTGCCTAGATGGCTGCCAAGTCTACACATAGAGCTGAGCAATCAAAAACCGCTGATCGCCCAGTTCTCTGTACCGCTCTGTTCGCTGCCCCTCCAGCACTCACCCGAGCGCCTGACTGTGCAGGGGGTGAGAGCAGTTGGCTCAGGCTCTCAGCGGTGCACTGAGAGTCAGCTGCTGGTCAGGCATCTGGGTGGATCCCAAAATTATTGTTGGGATCCCTGCCTCTCTTCTGACATTAGCTGACAGCAGGCTTTAGCCTGCTTGACTGAATCTGGGTCACAGGAGGGGGGGGCAGAACTAAGTGCACTTCTGTGACCCACAGGAGAAATATGGCCAAATATCTTTGACCATACTCATCCTTTTAGGATCACTTTACACACATTTTAAAGAGGAACTATACTTACCTTGAATCCAGCGAAGTGCCGTCCCAGGAACTCACCCCTGGCAGCTGACATCTTCTTCGGGCGGCCGGCCTTTGGGTCTTAATAGCCGGCTGCTGTCTTTGGCTGAGCCAAGATGACGCAATTCCCACAGGTTCGGAACTGCCGAAATTGTGCAGCGAGTCGTGCTTGTGCAGTTTACTGTACAGGGGCGGACAGGCTGGTAAAAAGCATTAAAACGGACTAGACAAAGCATGTGACTTCTGCATTAAAAGTCCTCCTTGTCTGTCCATTTCCATTATGGAGCCTAACGTTCCACTTTATACCCAGCAGGTTCTGGCTGGTCATCTGATGCCAAGGGTACTTTCGTTCTCATCGGGCATCAATGGGGCTTACTCCTGAACAGATTGGCTGTAATGATACGAGTGCTCTTCTGTGCAACAGTATTATGAACCCAAGGCAGCACGATGATGCACCTCCAGGGGGTGTGTCCATGACTACCTGTACTCGCAGGAAATGGGTTGAATGTTGCTCGGGGGGTCATTCACCCTTGAAGATCACCGGCACTTGACTCCAGAGTTCAGGAGGCGAGCATAGCAGCATAGGGTGCATTTTTTTTCTAGTAATTCCAAAGGCATTTTTTTTTTTTTTTAAATAAACTTAATATACTTACATGCTCTGTGTAACGGTTTTGAATGGAGCAGCCCTGATCCTCGTCTTCTCAGGTCTCCTGCTTGCACTCCTGGCTCCTCCCCCATGGCAAGCAGTTCGATGGAGGCACTCCTGCGTGCTCGCTCCCGACCTGGTTCTGTGCGCCCATAGACCCAAGGGGCGTGGCTTCGCCCCTCCTCACTGGCTGCGGGTGACAGCCAATAGCTCCCGCTGCTGTATCTAAGCCACTGAGGGAGAAAGCCTCTGCTTACGTCAACATCGATGGATCGAGATTGGGCTCAAGTAAGTATAACGGGGAGCTACACAGAGAAGTTTTTTTTTACCTTAATGCATTAAAGTGATATTAAATTTTGATTTTTTTTAATGTCATGGTTACCTGCTCTCTGCAGTGGTTTTGCACAGAGCAGCCCCCGATCCTTCTCTTTGTGGGTCCCCTGCTGGCGCTCCTGGCCCCTCCCTCCTGCAGAGTGCACCCACAGCAAGCAGCTGTCCATTTAGACACATAGCATGGCTCAGCCCTGTCCCTGCTCTCTCCTCATTGGCTCACTGGCTGTGATTGACAGTAGTTGGAGCCAATGAGGCGACAGAGACCCCGGAGAGCCGCTGCTCTTGTGCACATCGTTGGATCAGGCAAATATTATGGAGGCTGCTGCTGACAAAAGTTTATTTTTTACTTTCATGCATATGCATGAAGGTTGAAAACTTTTAGTCTTTACAACTACTTTAAAAGAAACAGCCTGAGAACATAGGAGCAGGACAGTAGCAATCATAGCTTTGACCAAAGGTGAGGGGTTAGCTAGAAATAGGCATGGACCCCACTAAGAATGGACAAAAAAAACACAAGTGTGCAATACCTCCTCAAAAAGTTTTTGGTTTTCTGCACTCATCGAGGCCTTGTTTTGAGTGTTTCCGCCATCTTTATTTCCACTGCTCTGCGGCTCAGATGCTGGTGGAGGCTCAGGTGGACTTTCCTTTGCTTTAGGGGAACAGGATGCTTTAGGAGAGCAGGATGCTTTAGGAGAGCAGGATGCTATAGGAGAGCAGGATGCTATAGGAGAGCAGGATGCTATAGGAGAGCAGGATGCTATAGGAGAGCAGGATGCTATAGGAGAACAGGATGCTATAGGAGAACAGGATGCTATAGGAGAACAGGATGGTATAGAATAGGATGGTATTTCCTCATCATCGCCATCATCCAGCACAATGATATCAACCACCTTGGCCATCTTTCCACCTCAAAATCTCAAGGACAGAGAGTTCTGCATGAGCATGGCAGGCCAGGGTAGGCGAGGCTCAATCCCAACCTGAAAAAGAGAGAAAAAAAAAAAAAGGGTAAAATACATTCATGCTTTTCTTGCTGTACATTTCATTATGAACACGCTGAAAAAGGGGCACATCTAGCCAGAGCGATAAGAGCAGTGGTGATCAGCAATGCTGATATGGGTGGCTTCAAGTGTGGCCCCCCATCATCACCAAAGGGATGCACATAAAATTCATTAGCTTAGATAGCAGACACACAACAGGTTATAGTCAGGGACTGGGGACGTGCTGCGGGAGACGGTCAGGGACTGGGGACGTGCTGCGGGAGACGGTCAGGGACTGGGGACGTGCTGCGGGAGACGGTCAGGGACTGGGGACGTGCTGCGGGAGACGGTCAGGGACTGGGGACGTGCTGCGGGAGACGGTCAGGGACTGGGGACGTGCTGCGGGAGACGGTCAGGGACTGGGGACGTGCTGCGGGAGACGGTCAGGGACTGGGGACGTGCTGCGGGAGACGGTCAGGGACTGGGGACGTGCTGCGGGAGACGGTCAGGGACTGGGGACGTGCTGCGGGAGACGGTCAGGGACTGGGGACGTGCTGCGGGAGACGGTCAGGGACTGGGGACGTGCTGCGGGAGACGGTCAGGGACTGGGGACGTGCTGCGGGAGACGGTCAGGGACTGGGGACGTGCTGCGGGAGACGGTCAGGGACTGAACAGGCTATAAGAAATGTTGGAAACTGGGTACGTTTTAAGAGACTGTGATAAATGGGAGACCTATTAAATGTAGCTGCTAGAAATCACTACTATCTTTCTCCTTCTCTTTATCTCTTTATCTTTTAATTTATGAACAAGGAGCGCACATGGGTCGGGGACCAGATAAATCGGATTGCAATACAATAGATGTTTATTTAACTGACAGACCATCCTACGATGGTGGTAGCTGCATTGCAGCAAACACCATATTATTGAGCCGTACACTGTAGATGCCAATGTGGAAAAACAAGAATACTTTGGAGTGCGTAATAATGAATCATTAAGCCATGGATGTTCTGTACCTTGCTTGTAATGTGCTCTTTAATAAATAATAAACTTTTTTTTATTTTTCCCAATATAAAAGAAATCACTACTGTAACAGGGAAATAGGGAAACACAGATTAATGTCTTCAGACGTCTTTAGAGTTGAACAAAAAGTGCCAAAGGGCTGCAGGTTGGGGACCATGGGATTAGAGTATGTAAACTCTAGGGCCTCATTCACATGGGCATATCTATCCATACAACCCTGTGAAGAGCTGTCCTCACCCGCATGGGATGCACAGGTGTTCTGTGCAGGCAGCATGTTTAAGTCAATGACATGTGACCGGGCTGCATAGGCCTACACAGATCTTCAAGAACATCCCAGAGCACACACTTGCAGTTGGTCTGCATTCTGATACATGCATCAGAGCTACAGATGCGCATTCCAGGATGTGCTTGGAAATCCGTGCAGCTGGCCGCCTCCCATTGCTTTGAACAGGCTGTCTGCACGGGTTTGCATGAACACATGTGCATCCTGTGCGGGTGAAGACAAACCCTTCACACAGGTGTAGGGATAAGTGCACCAGTTTGAATGAAGCCTAAATCTGTCTTTTTAGTATGTTTAGAATCATGCAGCACTAAACGCCTCACAATTAGCAGCAACAATGTCACCTACCTTGTGTGCTTCTTCAGTTGGCTGTTGGGCTGCCCATCCAATAGACCCCATAGGAAGGCCTATGGTCAACTGAAGAAGCAAGCACAGCACCCTGATAACACTGCTAATTGTGAGGCAGGGCCAGCATGCTCTTTTCTGAACACGATTGGGGCATTTATTTCTAATGGGGCTGAACGCTGCTCCTGGTATTTCAGCTGGAGATTCTGTTTTATGTGAAAGTGATCCTAGCAGCTATACAGCCATTAGATCACTTTTACAGGGGGCAGCATAAGGGATCTCGTCACTTCCAGTTTCAGTCTCATGTAAACAGTTACAGGCTTGAGAAAGCATCTGCACAAACCAATCTCTTTGGAGGTCGAAGGAGAGATCTGGGGTTTAATAAACCCCAGATCTCTCCATTAAAGGGGACCTATGACAGCACATGCTATCACAAGAAATGTTCGTCATCCTTTGTGAAAGCAATCAAGTTGATAAATTTTTTTTTTTAATAAAATACATTTTTAAAAAAAAGTTAAAGCACCCGTGCTCACACACAAATGCACATCAGTCCCGCACACATATGTAAACAGCGTTTGCACCACACATGTGAGGTATTGCCGAATGTCTAAGCAAGAGAAATAATTCTAGCACCAGACCTCCTGTGTAACGCTAAACCAGTAACCTGTAAAGGCTTTTAAAGTGTCGCCTATGTTTACATATCGTAATTTGGCGCCGTTCCACATAAAAATTGCAACCACCATCATTTTATTCTCCAGGGTCTCTGCTTAAAGTGGAACTTTAAAGTCCTGTTAGATGACTTCAGGCTGGCCCCTTTTGCAGGTATAGTTATGTAACACATTAATAAGAAGGATTGATTCACATCTATGCATGTTGCATTTGAGTGTTCCTGCAGTACTTTTTGCTGTGTTTTCTGCATTGTTTTTTCACCACGATTTGCATTTTTATGCTTTTATTTGGGGGGGGGGGGATTTGTTGTAGGGCAGATTTAAAAATGCAAAAAGTGGCAAATTCGGGGTAACACCGCACTACATGCTTTTCTGCACCTTCTCCATTGCAACCTATTGAACCAAAAAATAAGAAGCAAAAAAAGCACCATCTTACATTTTAAAAAGTCCCTGGTCTTTTCCAAAAACGCAAAGGCAAGAAAATGCATTGATGTGAACATGTTCCATAGGAACCCATGTTAAAAAAAATAAAAATGTCCTGCATTTCTGCAAAAAACAAAAAAAAAACACATTGGTGTGAATGGAGCCAAAGGTTTTATACTGTTTAACCACTTGCCGGCCGCCATATAGCAAAACGAAGGTGGCAAAGTGGTTTCAATATCCTGACCGGATGTCATATGATTCGATCAGGATATTAAGCCAATGCGTGCCCCCGGGGGCGCACATCACGGCGATCGTTGTTGCGGTGTGTCAATCTGACACACCGCAACTCCGATCTGGGTAAAGAGTCTCTGACGGAGACTCTTTACCACGTGATCAGCCGTGTCCAATCACGGCTGATCACGATGTAAATCGGAAGAGCCGGTGATCGGCTTTTCCTCACTCGCGTCTGACAGACGCGAGTAGAGAGCCGATCGGCTGCTCTCCTGACAGGGGGGGTCTGTGCTGATTGTTTATCAGCACAACCCCCCCTCGGATCCCGCCCAGGACCACCAGGGAAGCCGCCCAGGACCACCAGGATGGCCATCCACACTGGACCACCAGGTATACCCCCTAGACCCAGGGGGGCATACCAGACCAGGACAATACCAATCTGTGCCCAGGCAGCTGCCAATCTGTGCTCAGGCAGCTGCCAATCTGTGCCCACTCCAATGCCTACCACTGCCAGTGCCACCATGGATGCCCATCAGTGCCGCCCATCAATGCCCATCAGTGCTGCATATCAGTGCCCATCATCAGTGCCACCTCATCGGTGTCGCCGTATCAGTGCCTGTCAGTGCCGCCTTATCAGTGCCCATCAGTAAAAGAGATAACTTACTTATTTACAATTTTTTTTAACAGAAACAAAAGCAAAACTTTTATTGTTTTCAAAATTTTCGGTCTTTTTTTATTTGTTTAGCAAAAAATAAAAACCGCAGAGGTGATCAAATACCACCAAAAGAAAGCTCTATTTGTGGGAAAAAAAATTTAAAAGTTTAGTTTGGGTACAGTGTAGCATGACTGCGCAGTTGTCAAACTGTGACAGCGCTGAAAGCTGAAAATTGGTCTGGGCAGGAAGGTGTATAAGTGCCCTGTATTGAAGTGGTTAAAATGCAGTAATACACCGTCCCACCCTGCTCTGCACATGCTCAGTTGCTCTCCATTTTTAGGCACTGCTGAGTCTGTAGAGGTCGATCTGCTGACAGCCTTAAAGCAGAATTAAACTGTGCAGTCCTTTACAGCCAATGAAGCTGCTTCTGTTTGATCTGCAACTGCCATGGTGCTGCACATGTGATCAGTTAGGTTTGACCGTTTGTTTGAGAACCCACGCAAATGTGACAATTAGCACTGAAAGCATTCCAGGAATGTAACTTTTTTGAAACTGTTAAATCAATGATCTTAGTTCAGCTTTATGATTTAGTGCTGTTCAGGAGCTATGCGGAAAGCAAAAGAATTGTCAAAGGATCTGCAGGAAAAGGTAGTTGAACTGTATTAAAGAGGAAAGGGATATAAAAAGATATCCAAGGAATTGAGAATGCCAATCAGCAGTGTTCAAACTCTAATCAAGAAGTGGAAAATGAGGGGTTTTGTGGAAACCAAACCACGGTCAGGTAGACCAACTAAAATTTCAGCCACAACTGCCAGGAAAATTGTTCGGGATGCAAAGAAAAACCCACAAATAACTTCAGGTGACATACAGGACTCTCTGAAAACATGTGGTGTGGCTGTTTCAAGATGCACAATAAGGAGGCACTTGAAGAAAGATGGGCTGCATGATCGAGTCGCCAGAAGAAAGCCATTACTACGCAAATGCCACAAAGTATCCCGCTAACAATACGCCAAACAGCACAGAGACAAGCCTCAAACCTTCTGGCACAAAGTCATTTGGAGTGATGAGACCAAAATTTAGCCTTTTGGCCACAACCATAAAAGCTACAGTTGGAGAGGAGTCAACAAGGCCTATGATGAAAGGTACGGAGGTGGATCGCTGATGTTTTGGGGATGTGTGAGCTACAAAGGCACAGGAAATTTGGTCAAAATTGATGGCAAGATGATGAATGCAGTATGTTATCAATAAATACTGGAGGAACATTTGTATTCATCAGCCAGGAAGCTGCGCATGGGACGTACTTGGACATTCCAACATGACAATGATCCAAAACACAAGGCCAAGTCAACCTGTCATTGGCTACAGCAGAATAAAGTGAAGGTTCTGGAGTGGCCATCTCAGTCTCCTGACCTCAATATTATTGAGCCCCTCTGGGGAGATCTCAAAACGTGAAGTTCATACAAGACAGCCCAAGAATTTACAGGAACTGGAGGCTTTTTGCCAAGAGGAATGGGCAGCTTTACCATCTGAGAAGATAAAGAGCCTCATCCACAAATACTACAAAAGACTTCAAGCTGTCATTGATGTTAAAAGGGGGCAATACATGGTATTAAGAACTGGGGTATGTAAACGTTTGATCAGGGTCATTTGGGTAGTTTCTGTCGCTATTAGGATTTAAAAAGAGTAAACACAGATGACTGATAATAAAATGGCTTCAGTCAAACACTAACCATGAGGGAAAGAAAAGTTTTTGTGTTATCATTCATATTCTCTGAAAAATGGCCAAGAAATCATAAATTCTGCCAGGGTATGTAAACTTTAGAGCACAACTGTATACACACACATATATACATACACACACACTTATTTAAATAATAATAAAAAAACAAAACAAAACAAAAACAGGCTAACTTTACTGTTTTTTTTAATTCATCGAAGTGTATTTTTCCCCAAAAAAATTGCGTTTGCAAGACCGCTGCGCAAATACAATCTGACATAAAATATTGCAACGACCACCATTTTATTCTCTAGGGTCTCTGATAAATATATATAATGTTTCGGGGTTCTCAGTAATTTTCTAGGAAAGAATACGGATTTTAACTTGTACACAACAGAAAAAACGCTTAGTCTTAAAGTGGTTAAACTGACCTCATTTACAGAAAGAAGTTCAACCCTTTGATCTAAAAGACAAAATGATACATTGTATTTCTTCTCTTTTCTATCAACACTGACCTATGTTGATAAACATTTTCTGGCTTTTTTTTTTTTTTAACAGCTCTGAGCAGAGAATGGCTCTGCACTGTTTACATAGAATCGTTGAAATTTTAGATTAAAGTCATTGTAAAGCTCCTGTTTTTGTTTTTTTAAATAACAAACATGTCATACTTACCTGCCTTGTGCAAGGGTTTTTACACAGAGCGGCCACCATCCTCGCTGGATTTGACTGATCGCAGCGGGAGCCAATGGCTTCCTCTGCTATTAAACTATTTATTCAGACCAGAGACAGTGGCTGGAGCCGAGTACTCATCCCGTTGCTGGAACGACCGGGTTCAGGTAAGAAAAAGGAGGGCTCGGGGGAGCAGCTGCAGCACAGAAGGTTTTTCACTGTAATGCATAGATTGCATTACAGTGAAAAACTGAGGGTTTACAACTCCTTTAAGATTGTAAAGGGGGTTGAATCAAGATCGTGATTTTTTTAACCACTTCAATACAGGGCATTTTCACCCCCTTCCTGCCCAGGCCAATTTTCAGCGCTGTAACATTATGAAAGACAATTGCGCGGTCACGCAATACTGTACCCATATGAAGTTTTCATCATCCTCCCCCCCACAAATAGAGCTCTCTTTTGGTGGTATTTGATCACCTCTTTTTATTTTTTGCTCTATATAAACAAAAGAAGAGCGACAAGTTTGAGAAAAAAAAACCAATATTTTTAAGTTTTTGCTATAATAAATATCCCAAATTAAAAAAAAAAAATCCTCAATCGTTTTACTAGTAATGGTGATGATCTGCGATTTTTATCGTGACTGTGACATTGCGACGGACATATCGGATACTTTTGACACTACTTTAGGACCACTGACAGTTATACAGCGATCAGTGCTATAAATATGCACTGATTACTGTATAAATGTCACTGTCAAGGAAGGGGTTAATACTAGGGGGCGATCAAGGGGTAAAAGTGTGTCCTAGGGAGTGATTCTAACTGTAGGGGGAGGGGACTGCCTGGGGGAAGAGACAGATCGGTGTTCCTATATACTAGGAACACACAATCTGTCTCCTCTCCCCTGACAGGACGTGGATCTGTGTGTTTATACACACAGATCAACGGTTCTACTCTGTAACGAGCGATCGCGAGTGGCGGCGGACACGTGCATCGTCTCGTCGGTGACGCAGCGGGTGGGTGGGCGCGCGCCCTCTGTACCGCCAGGAAGCAGAGGACATCATATGACGCCCGCCCAGGGTGGGAGATCCCATCTGTGGGTAGGGAAGTGGTTAACTATTAATCGTGCGGATCTACTAGCATGTTATAATGTTTTTTCAGGGTACAAAACAAAAACAAAAATACACACACACACACACAACGGTTTACTACCGATTTAATGTGGAATGTATGTTCCTTGCTAAAGAACATTTTTTATCTCGTTGTTATGGGTAAAATTCCGCTTTAAAAAATATACATAACGTTTGGGGGTTCTAAGAAAATTCCTAGCAAAAAAAAATATTTTTTTTTTTTTTATATGTATGAGAGAAATGTCAGAAATGGCCCAGCCTGGAACTAGTTAAAGCGGAACTAAACCCTCCTATCCTTTTCAGCCAAGGAAGCTGCTATCTCAGCTTCTGTTTGATCTTCAGTTTCCATGGTGCTGCACATGTGATCAGTTATGACTCCAGACAGTTGATGGTTTGACAGTTTGGGTGAGAGCACAAGCAAGCGTGACAGTTACAATCCCGGCATGCCAACAGTTTTTTGCAACTGTAAATCAATGGGTTTAGTTCGGCTTCATAGCTGCCCCTGGGCACTGTGTGGATGTAGTTTTAAATGGTGATCAACTGTCACATGATCAGGAGCTCGTGCTGTGTCTGGCGCACGCTCTGGGCATAGAAACCTCAACCAACAAAAGCACATAAGTGCAGCAGTCAGAGGTTAAGGCCCAAACTCTCTACATATGTGTTACTTGGTGGACAGGAGGTAAACAGATGCCGGTTAAAAAAAAATTGGCTGCTTTCTACAATGGCAAGAAAAGCGGGCTGTAACGCCGAGGTGTCACGTATGCGTTCCACAGCAGCCTCAGTTATGTGCTGAATGCGCACTCACAGCACATAGACTGCACTTGTCACCAACGGCTCTCTGTCGCGAGCCATTCTGTCAAGTGGAATATCTTAAGAGTTTTTATCCACTTTAAGATTTGGCCTTTTTCTGACATTGTAAATATCTGTAATTTTTTGCTAGAAAAAACAGTTAGACTTACCGGTAACTCTGTTACTAGGAGTTGTCCAGGACAGCACAGGAGACACAGGCTCCACCTCCAGAAGCAGGAAACACAAATGGTTAAGTCTTTAGACGGTGGCCACCATCCCCCTTCCTCAGTCTTTCATCCGAGTATTTCCCAGGAACGGCTTCTGAGAAACAAAAAAAAAAAAAAAAAAACTCGTCCAAGGTTGACATCATATAGGGAGGGGATCCCTGCTGTCCTGGACGACTCCTAGAAACAGTTACCGGTAAGTCCAACTCTGGTTTTCTCCATTCATCTGTCCAGGACAGCACAGGAGAGGATCAACGAGCATTCGCTGATTGAGGCGGGGGGGGGGGGGGGGCTACCGCCTGGAGGACCTTCACCCCCCCGAACGCTTGATCTTGCGCCAAGAGAATGTCCAGCCTATATTGCTTAATGAAAGTCAAGTAGCTTGACCATGTCGCTGCTCTGCAAATTTGTTCTGGCCTTGCCCCAGCTCACTTCGCCCAAGAAGCGCACCGCGCCCGCGTAGAGTGGGCCATCGGGGAGAAGAGGCACGTCTTCTTCAAAGTTTTGTAAGCTTCCATAACTGTCAGTTTGATCCAATGGACTTTCTAATGCCTTCGGACAACTCCAGATAACGCAAGAAGACCAAAGCCCTCACATCTAGTTGGTGGAATTCTTCTTCTTTAGGATTAGTTGGAGACGTACAGAAGGAAGGCAAGACAATCTCCTAAACCCTGTGGAATTTAGAGGCCACCTTTGGCAAGAACCCCAGATCATTACCAGCCTGTCCTCAAATCTGTAGGCAAGGCTCTTAAATAGAAAGTATGCAGCTCGCTAATGTGTCTGGCTGTAAAAATTGCAACCAGAATGACTGTTCTGAGAGTGGCCCATTTAAGGACAGATCTTCCTCCTGCGAACGCTTTATCAAACCCTGCAATACAATTGCCAAATCCCATTTAGTCAGAATCCTGAACAGGACGGGCCTGATTCTGGCTAACCCCTTAAAGAACCTGCTGACTAGAGAATCCAACGCCAGGGGTTGTTCCAAAAACACAGACACAGGCCGCCACTTGAACTTTTAGGCTGTGTTCACACCTATGCAAATTGGGTGCGGGTTTTTCTGCATCCAATTCGCATAGCAGGAGAATGCGAATGGCTCTCTATGCAGCAGGTTCACCTCTCTGGGGCAGCTGAGGAGGACACTGCACAGAAACTATGTACGTCTTTGCCTCCATTTCAGGGCCAAATTCAGGCAAAGATTCTGCCCTGATTCATCCCTGAAACGGAGAACAGGGACGGACAGCGTTGCTGTGCGATCCGCGGCTGGTTTAGGTGTGAACCGAGCCTTAATGTGCTAATGGCCAGCCCTTGGTCTGCTCCATCTTGTAAAAACTCTAAGAGGGTTGGAATACCCAGACACCTTCCTGGTGTCCAACCAAGAATAAAACACTTTACAAAATTTAAAATAAACTGCTTGGGTCACCTGCTTTCTACTGGATAGGATAGTATTCACTACCCTATCTGAAAGCCCCTTAGACTTCAGGAGGCTTTCCTCAGATACCAAGCCGACAGTTTTAGACTTTGATATTTCAGCAGCCGGACCGGTCCATGTTACAACAGATCTTCCCTCTCGGCAGCATGAGGGGAGGTTCTTCCGCCAGGCGTAACAGCGTGGAAAACCAAGCCCTCTTCAGCCAATATGGAACCACTAGAATAATTGTGGTGTGTTCTTGTGCAAATTTCTTCAGGACTAGAGGAATAATTTTGTACGGGGGAAAGGCACAAAGACGAAACGCCCACTCCTGTGCCAAGGCATCTATTCCCTTGGCCACTTCATCTCTTTTGAACGAAAAGTACATTAGAATTCTGGCATTTGAATTGTTGGCGAGTAAGTTCACCTGCAGAAGGCCCCATTTCTCTGCAATTAGCTGGAAGACGTCCCTGTTTAGTGACCACTCCGATTCTCGAACCTGGTGGCAACTCAGGAAGTCCGCCAGATGATTGTCCACCCCCTTGGGGTGGACTGCTGAAATCAAGCACAGATTGCCCTCTGCCCAGCCATATCAGGGATGGACACCGCGTCCCTCCCTGTTTGTTGATATATGAGACTGCCGTTACACTGTCCAACGAGATTTGAACGTGGTGATCCCTCACTTCAGTGGCAAATGCTTTCAGAGCTTCCCAAAATGCCTGCAGCTCCCTACAATTGGCTGACCTTTGGGACTCCGTTCTGGACCAGGATCCTTGGACAACTAGGGTCCCCAAGTGGGGCCCCCCATCTCTAGGCACTGGCGTCTGTGGTGATACAAACAGACATTGACCACAGAAGACCCCAAACAAGGTTTTGCTCCTCCCTCCACCATCGAGACCTCATGGTCTTCAGAGATAGGTGGAAGGTCCTGTCCAACAATCATGGACTCCCGCCCCAGTTCCTCAAGACGTTGGCCTGCAGACACCCGAAGCTCGACCACGGAACCACTGGGATCTTCGCTGCCAATAGCCCCAGACCAGACATGGCTGTCTGGACGGACACCGCCAGATTGTTTTGCAAACAAGCAGCTGTATCCTTTACTTTTTCTTTTACCTTCTCCGTGGAGGTAGACTTTCTGCGTTATAGATTTCACCCTGTATCCTAAGTAATGCACGTCCTGTGACAGGGTCAGGTTTGATTTTTCCCTGTTTACCAACCACCCCAAGTCCTCCAGGAAAGAAATGGCCATCCGCAGATCCTTCTGCAACTGGGGCATGAAAGGGCGAAAAATAAAAGGTCATCCAAATATGGGATGACCGGTATCCCCTTAGCCTAAGCGTTGCTATTGCCTCCGCCAGAACTTTTGTAAAAGTCCCGGGGTATGAGGACAGGCCGAATGGCAGGGCCCTGAACTAGAGATGGTGGACATTGTTCCCCCCACTTGATTGCCACCCTCAGGAACTTTTGTAATTCCTCGTGGATCAGGATGCATAAATATGCATCCCTTCAGTCAAAGGGAAGCAATAAAATAATTTGAGGTCAAAATTGCTTTTGAAATTTTTTGTAGATCACCCCTTTGTTCAGTGGTTTTAAATTCAAAATTAGGGGGAATTTGCCCAATAGTTTCTAAACCACAAAAACGTGCGAATAGAAACCTTGACCTATCTCTAGTTGTGGTACCGGAATGAGGACCCACTGGTCTATCAGGTCGCCAATCTGAGACAGAAGAGCTGCTGCCTTCTGAGGATTTCTGGGAGAGGAGGTTATAAATGCTCTTGCGGGAGTAGTGCCCTTGAACAAATCTGATAAACCCCCGCCGGATTATCCTTAGAATGAACCCATTTGGGGCAATCTTTTCCCACTGTGGAAGAAATAGCCCCAGTCTCCCTGCCACTGGGACCAAGTCATTGGGGTTTTTTTAGTAGAGGAAAAAAAGTCTGCCTTCCTTCTGTTTCCCCCTCCCCCACAGCTTTAGTGGCTGGTTCCTTAGGGCCTGCAAACGTGACCTCTGGGCAAAATAAACGCCTTCCTGGGACTTATTTACTTTTGACTAGAAAGGCTTTTTTCTTGTCCGCTGTGCAGTCTAAAATCTTCTCCAGGTCCGGAACGAACAACGGATCCCCCTCAAAAGGAATGCCACAAAGTCTTATCTTTGAAGCTGGATCACCTGACCTGGATTTCAACCACAGAGTCCGGGTCAAAGAGTTAACCAGGGCTGCGGCTTTAGCCGAAAGCTCAACACATTCCGGTGAGGCATCTGCCATATAACCCGCCACTTTCTGCAGCATAGGCAGGGAATCCAGGATTTCTTTCCATGAGGTCCCCACTTCCAGATGGGCCTGCAGTTGGTCTAACCAAACCTCCATGGCCACTGTCATAGCCATTGCCAGCTTTAAGTTAGCCATGGCTACCTCCCATGATCGCTTCAAGAACACCTCCATTCTTTTGTCCATGGGTTCCTTTGTCTTCAAAAGGAGAGGTCTGTTGACTTCCAAATCATCACTGACTGTGGAAACTTCCCACTGTACCTCATGCAACTTGAATTCTGTGCCCTCCCCACTCTTCCTCCAGACTCTGGGACCTTAAATTCCAAATGAAATGCAAAATTTACCACAGTCCGTGATGATTTGGGGAGCCATGTCATCTGCTGGTGTTGGTCCACTGTGTTTTATCAAGTCCAAAGTCAGTGCAGCCCTCTACCAGGAAATTCTAGAGAACTTCATGCTTCCATCTGTTCACCAGCTTTATGGTGATGCTGATTTCATTTTCCAGCAGGACTTGGCATCTGCCCACACTGCCAAATGTACCAATACCTGGTTTAATGATCATGGTATCACTGTGCTTGATTGGCCAGCAAACTTGCCTGACCTAAACCCCATAGAGAATTTGTGTAGTACTGTCAAGAGGAAGATGAGAGACACCAGACCCAACAATGCAAATGAGCTGAAGGCCGCTACCAAAGCAACCTGGGCTTCCATAACACCTCAGTAGTTCCACCGGCTGATCGCCTCCATGCCACGCCGCATTGATGCAGTAATTCATGCAAAAGGAGCCCCGACTAAGTATTGAGTGCATACTATACTGTACATGGACATACTGTTCAGTAAGGCAACATTTCTGTATTGAAAATCCTTTTTAACTGGTCTTATGTAATATTCAATTTTCCTAAGACACAGAATTTGGGGTTGTCACTAGCTGTAAGCCATAATCATAAAACTTAAAAGAAAGAAGTGTTTGAAATATATCTCTCTGTGTGTAATGCATCTATATAATATACGAGTTCCACTTGTTGAATTGAGTTACTGAAATAAAATTAGAATATCATCAAAAAGTTAATTTATGATATACACCTGTAGCCTGGTGCTCAGGTGACTCCTTGGTTCTCTCCTCGGCTGACAGCTATAGTAGGCGGGGCCGAGAATCCGCCGCTTCCGTCATTCGGGAGGGGGTGGGGGGAGAAGAGGAGCAGAGAGCCGAGGAGTCACGTGAACGCCAGGAAACGCTCCAAGGTATAAATCTGCATTTTTTTTTTAAGCATTATAACAGATGAGATTGTATACAGATGATATCGTTTTTTTATAGCAGCAGGAGGGGTGGGCAGTGTCTGGAGCCAATAGGCAGGCGAGTCAAGAGGACAGAGGAAAGAGCAGAGGAGACACAGTGGATGACAGAGGCCTGTAAACTGACTACGATGTCAGGGCTCAGCAGCCATGATATACCGTTGTCAGTTTACAGGGGGGGAAGGATATAGCCAGGCAGGATCAGCCATGTTTTTTAGGCGATAGAAGGAGCCAAATGACACCGCACAAGCACATTCATGCTTTAACCACTTAAGGGCCGAGCCTCTTTCTGAGATTTGTTGTTTACAAGTTAAACTGTTTTTTTTTGCTAGAAAATTACTTAGAACCCCAAACATTATACATTTTTTTTCTAACACCCTAGAGAATAAAATGGCGGTTGTTGCAATACTTTCTGTCACACCGTATTTGCACAGCAGTCTTGCAAGCACACTATTTTTTGGCAAAAATACACTTTAATTAAAAAATAAGATAACAGTAAAATTAGCCCAATTTTTTTTTATAGTGTGAAAGATAACGTTACGTCGAGTAAATTGATACCCAACATGTCACACTTCAAAATTGCGCCCGCTTGTGGAATGGCAACAAACTTTTACCCTTAAAAATCTCCATAGGCAATGTTTAAAAAATTCTACAGGTTGCATGTTTTCAGTTAGAGGAGGTCTAAGGCTAGAATTATTGCTCTCGCTCTACCGATCGCGGCGATACCTCACATGTGTGGTTTGAACACCGTTTTCATATGCGGGCGCTACTCACGTATGCGTTCGCTTCTACACGCGAGCTCGTCGGGATGGAAGATTTTTCTTATTTAAATCACCTTTTATTTTTACACTGTTCTCTAAAAAAAAAAATTGTGTCACTTTTATTCTTATTACAAGGAATGTAAACATCCAATAAAAAAAAGCATGACAGGACCTCTTAAATATGAGATCTGGGGTCACAAAGACTTCCGATCTCATATTTACACTAAAATGCAATAAAAAAAAAAAACTCTCATTTGTTTTATCTCAAAAAAAAAAAATTTAAATATCAGATTTTTTTTTAACCACTTCAATACCAGGCACTTAGACACCTTCCCGCCCAGCCCAATTTTCAGCTTTCAGCGCTGTTGCAATTTGAATGACAATTGCGCGGTCATGCTACACTGTACCCAAACAAATTTTTTATCATTTTCTTCCCACAAATAGAGCTTTCTTTTGGTGGTATTTGATCACCCTTGCGGTTTTTATTTTTTGCGCAACAAATAAAAAAAGACCGAAAATTTTGAAAAAAAACAAGTTTTTCTTTGTTTCTGTTAAAACTTTTTGTAAATAAGTACGTTTTTTTCTTCAATGACGGGCACTGATATGGCTGCACTGACGGGCACTGATATGGCGGCACTGATGGGCACCGATGAGGTGGCACTGATGAGGTGGCACTGACGGGCACTGATGATGGGCACTGATAGGCGGCACTGATGGGCACTGATAGGTGGCACTGATGGGCACTGATAGGTGGCACTGGTATGCGGCACTGATGGGCACTCATAGGTGGCACGGATGGGCACTAATAGGTGGCACTGGTGGGCACTCATAGGTGGCATTGATGGGCACTTGTAGGTGGCATTGATGGTTACTTATGGGTGGCACTGATAGTTGGCACAGATGGGCACGGATGGGCACTGATAGATGGGCACTGATGGGCATGGATGGGCACTGACAGGTGGCATGAATGGACACTGATGGGTGGCACTGGTGGCATTACTTGTTTGCAGTGATGCCCCTAAGGGTGGCATTGCTGGGCATCACTGCAACATAATTGTGCCAATCAGTGCCCATTTGTGGGCACTGATTGGCACAGATTTGGCATACTGGGCACATGTGGATGGCCATGGGGTACATACCTGGCCATCCACATGTTGCCCCTTCCCTGGTGGTCCTAGTGGTGATCCCTGGTGGTCCAGTGTGGTGATCTGCGGGGGGGCTGCGCTGATAAACAATCAGCGCAGACCCCCCCTGCCAGGAGAGCCGCCGATCGGCTCTCCTCTACTTGCGTCTGTCAGACGCGAGTGAGGAAGAGCCGATCAACGGCTCTTCCTGTTGACAGCGTGATCAGCCGTGATTGGACACGGCTGATCACGTGGTAAAGAGCCTCCGCCGGAGGCTTTTTACCAAGATCAGTGTAGCGGTGTGTCAGACTGACACACCGCTCCACCGATCGCCGCGATGCGCGCCCCCGGGGGCGCGCTGCGGCATGTTATCCTGAAGGACGTCATATGACGCCCAGTCAGGATAACACAACCACTTCCCGGACGTCAATCCGCCATAGGGCGGGCGGGAAGTGGTTAAATGTGTGTGTGTGATATATACATTATTTTTTTTTTTTTAACCAGTTCCCTACTGCCTTATAGTAAAATGACGGCGGCAGAAACCCTTCGTCCCTCCGGGCGGGCGTCATATGACGTCCTCGGCTTCCCGGCATTGTGGAGAGCGCGCGCTCGCCGCATCACTGGGGACCCGATGCGTGTGCCCGGCAGCCGCGATGTCCGCCGGGCACCCGCGATTGCTCATCACACAGCAGGGACGTGGATCTGTGGGTGTAAACCCACAGATCCACGTCCTGTCAGGGGAGAGAACTGATCGTTTGTTCCTTGAACAGAGAAACACCGATTGGTTCTCCTCCCCTCATCAGTCCCCTCCAACCCACAGTTAGAATCACTCCTTGGGACAAACGTTTAACCCCTTCAGCGCCCCCTAGTGTTAACCCCTTCCCTGCCAGTCACATTAATACAGTAATCAGGGAATTTTTATAGCACGGATCGCTTTATAAAATGTCAATGGTCCCAAAATAGTGTCAAAAGTGTCCGATCTGTCTGCCGCAATGTCGCAGTCACGATAAAAATCTCAGATCTTCGCCATTAGTAGTAAAAAAAAAAAAAATTTAATAAAAATGACAAATCTATTCCCTATTTTGTAGACGCTATAACTTTTGCGCAAAACCAATCAATATATGCTTATTGGGATTTTTTTTTTTACCAAAAATATGTAGATATGTATATCGGCCTAAACTGAAGAAAAAAATAGTTTTTTAATATTAACAAAAAAAAAGTGGGATATTATAGCAAAAAGTAATAAATATTGTGCGTTTTTTTTTTTTTTTAAATTGTCGCTCTTTTTTTGTTTATAGCGCAAAAAAAATAAAAACCGCAGAGGCGATCAAATACCACCAAAAGAAAGCTCTATTTGTGGGGAAAAAAAAAAGGACGTCAATTTTGTTTGGGTGCAACGTCGCAACGACCGCGCAATTGTCAGTTAAAGCGACGCAGTGCCGAATCGCAAAAAGTGCTCTGGTCAGGAAGGAGGGAAAAAAAAAAAACGATTAAAATTTAAATTTGGGTACAACGTCGCATGACCGCGCAATTGTCATTCAAAGTGTGACAACGCTGAAAGCTGAAAATTGACCTGGGCAGGAAAAGGGGGTGAAAATGCCCGGTATGGAAGTGGTTAAATGTAGTAATTTAAAAAAAAAAAAAAGAAAAAGAAAAAAATTTATATAAAAACACACACACACTTTAGAAAAAACAGATATTTAAAAAAAAATGAGATAAAACAAAATGATGTTTATATAAATAAAAAAACAAACAAAAAAAACACAATGTATTTATATGTTATATATACAGACATAAATAAATACTAAGATATAGTAAACATACAAAACGTACAACCATGAATATATTCTATCTCTCTCTCTATATATATTTATCTCTCTCTCTCTCTCTCTATATATATATCTATCTATCTATATCCCCCTCTCCATATATATATATATATATATATATACACATCTATATCTCTCTCCATATATATCGCTCTCTCTCTCTATATATTATTATCTCTCTCTATATATCTATATATAGATCTCTCTCTCTCTATATCTCTCTCTATAGATATATATACATATCTATATATAATTATTATCTCTCTCTCTATATATCTAGATCTCTCTCTCTCTACATCTCTCTCTATAGATATATATACATATCTATATATAGTTATTATTATCTCTCTCTCTCTATATCTATATATAGATCTCTCTCTCTATAGATATATATATATATATATATATATATATATGGTATATATATATATATATCAGTATATACATGAGTAGTATATATACAGTCCAGTGTAGCAGTATATAGCCCAGTGTAGGTACCACAATTCTAGGAGGTGGTGATGGAGGAGGGAGAGGGGGGGGGAGGGAAGGAGGATGATGATGATGATGAAGACAAACAATGAATTGTTGTCACAGCCGGTCTCAGCCATTCCTATGTCTGCCCACACTGTATACACTCCACCTACCCCACTCCATTTAGAGGGAAAGTCCGCTCAGGGGAAACTAACCTGTCACAGACACCACAGCCGCTGCCTAATTACCGGTACGGGCCGCTCTAAGCCGCAAAGTACCGTTAAACGACACAGCGCCTTCTTCCGGTGCCCAGTCTAGGCGTCAGAAGAGAGGAGAGCTCCGTTTCCGCTTCCGGGAAAACGTCAGAGCGCGCGCAGTGACAAGCGGGAGAAAGAAGAGGGGCGGGGCCCGGATGGGATGGGGAAGGGAGGCAGAGCGCGGGATGAGGGGGGGCGGAGCAAGAGAGGAGGAGGCGGAATCAGGCGGAGCTAGAGGAGGAGGAGGAGGAGGAGGAAGGCGGAGCTTGGAGGAGAGGGGCGGAGTACCAGAGAGAGGAGGGAGCTGGATCGAGAGCAGATGAAAGGGGGGGGGGGCGGAGCGGGAGGACATGAGTAGGAGGGCGGGGCTTTATAGAAGAAAGAAGTGCCTGTGAAGCGCGGGCACGAGAGCGCGCTCCTGTCATTGTATTTCGAGTGTTTCCTTCACACCTCCTTTGGCTTACATCCAGCCAATAGAATATCATTTCTAAAAATATTTTAATGAAAGGTTTTTTCCTGTCCTCCAACCACCCAAAACCCCCAACCTTATATGCCCAGCAGCCATGTCAGGAGGACGGGACGAGTGATTGTAAACGATCACCCTGTGAAACAACCCGTTCAGTTTAAAATAGGAATGAAAGTCGCCATATTTTTGTATAGATATAAGAATCCGTTATAAACACGCTTTTACCCCCCTTTTTTTTATAAGTGATCACATTCCCACTGTTTTCAGCTGCATAAGAGCTGGGGGGGAGGAGAAACAACAGGACACTGAGCTTCCCAGTGAATGGCTGTGCAGGGGAGGGGCGTGTCAAAACAAGTCTGATCATTGGAGGAGAGCAGGCTGAGTTCCCAGCATAGCTAGAGAACTGACCACGCTGTGCTCTCCTGCTTAGTGTGGTCAGTTTTTAATGGTAAAGCAGAGGGACTGGCAGGAACATCAGGGATTTCACACAAAGGAAGCAATACAAAGAGAAGAGGAGACTTTCTCATACAAGTACATGGGACAGCAGGCTCATATCAGGAATAAGAAATGTTGGGGTAACAAACGATCTAAGCTGGCCATAGATGGGTAGAATATCGAACAAAAATTCAAGAGAACCAAACGATGGAATTTCTAATGGTTAGTTCTCAGCTCAACTATCAATATCCAATTCTTTATGGAAAAATAAAAACGAACGGTCATGTTGGAAAATTTAGTTAAAACAAACGATTTTCTGTGAGTAGTAAAAACAATAAAAAAAAAAAAAAACATTAAAAGCATAATGCGCCCGAGTCTGTCAAGAGTTTAGCTTGATCTTGATAATGTTAGCTATGACGAAACGCGTCTGAGGAGGTACGTGGTGACGTCGAGGGGGACGGGAGCTTTTGGAATATTGCTGGCCGGCTTACAATTTTATGCATGAATTTTATCGCTTTTTGTAAGTGTATTTCTTATTTTATTAAATCGGTGTTGATGGTATTACGCTATGGTGTGTTGTATCTTCCCTTGGGTCACCAACCATTGACATCTATGGTCTGACCGTCCTTTTGGTCCCCACGCTGTGAGCGCCATATAGCGTCCATCATTCAAGTGACTGTTTGGGTTCAGCTGACATCTTGCCTTCTTAAAGGAGACATCTGCCTGTTTTTTTCCAGTATCTGGTAAGGAGGCCCTCTACGTGGTGACGGGACACTTAGAGTTGTTCCTTTCACAAGGTGGAGTTTGTCCTTTCTTGGGTTGGTCACAATGTTAGGGCTCTTGCAGGAGCGGACTGACAACTCATGGGGCCCCCGGGCAATAGGAGATTATGGGGCCACACAGTATACACACACATACATACAGTATACACACACAGACACACATAATACACACACAGTATATACACACACACACACATACAGTATACACACACATACATACAGTATACACACACAGACACACATAATACACACACAGTATACACACACACACACACACACAGTATACACACATACATACAGTATACACACACAGACACACATAATACACACACAGTATATACACACACACACACATACAGTATACACACACACATACAGTATACACACATAGACACACATAATACACACACAGTATACACACACATACAGTATACACACACACACACAGTATACACACACATACATACAGTATACACACACAGACACACATAATACACACACAGTATATACACACACACACACATACAGTATACACACACACATACAGTATACACACATAGACACACATAATACACACACAGTATACACACACATACAGTATACACACACACACACAGTATACACACACACACATACAGTATACACACATAGACACACATAATACACACACAGTATACACACACACATACAGTATACACACACACACACAGTATACACACACACATACAGTATACACACACACACACATACGGTATACACACACAGACACACATAATACACACACAGTATACACACACACATACAGTATACACACACACACACAGTATACACACACACATACAGTATACACACACACACACACACACACACACACACATACGGTATACACACACAGACACACATAATACACACACAGTATACACACACAGACACACATAATACACACACAGTATACACACACAGACACACATAATACACACACAGTATACACACACACATACAGTATACACACACAGACACACATAATACACACACACAGTATACACACATACAGTATACACACACAGACACACATAATACACACACAGTATACACACACACATACAGTATACACACACAGACACACATAATACACACACACATACAGTATACACACATAGACACACATAATACACACACAGTATACACACACACATACAGTATACACGCACAGACACACATAATACACACACAGTATACACACACACATACAGTATACACACACAGACACACATAATACACACACACATACAGTATACACACATAGACACACATAATACACACACAGTATAAACACACACATACAGTATACACACACACATACGGTATACACACACAGACACACATAATACACACACAGTATACACACACACATACAGTATACACACAAAATACACCCACAGTATACACACACATAATACACACACAGTATACAGACACACACACATACAGTATACACACATAATACACCCACAGTATACACACACATAATACACACGCAGTATACACACACACACACATACAGTATACACACACACACACACATACAGTATACACACATAATAGACACACAGTATACACACACACACACACATACAGTATACACACACAGACACACATAATACACACACAGTATACACACACAGACACACATAATGCACACACAGTATACACACACAGACACACATAATACACACACAGTATACACACACAGACACACATAATACACACACAGTATACACACACACATACAGTATACACACACAGACACACATAATACACACACAGTATACACACACAGACACACATAATACACACACAGTATACACACACATACAGTATACACACACAGACACACATAATACACACACAGTATACATACACACATACATAATACACACACAGTATACACACACACACACATACAGTAAACACATACAGACACATATAATACACACACAGTATACACATACAGTATACACACACATAATACACACACAAACACACATAATACACACACAGTATACACACACACAGTATACACACACAGACACACATATTACACACACAGTATACACACACAGACACACATAATACACACACAGTATACACACACAGACACACATAATACACACACAGTATACACACACATACAGTATACACACACAGACACACATAATACACACACAGTATACATACACACATACATAATACACACACAGTATACACACACACACACACATACAGTAAACACATACAGACACATATAATACACACACAGTATACACATACAGTATACACACACATAATACACACACAAACACACATAATACACACACAGTATACACACACACACATACAGTATACACACACAGACACACATATTACACACACAGTATACACACACAGACACACATAATACACACACAGTATACACACACAGACACACATAATACACACACAGTATACACACACACATACAGTATACACACACAGACACACATAATACACACACACAGTATACACACATACAGTATACACACACAGACACACATAATACACACACAGTATACACACACACATACAGTATACACACACAGACACACATAATACACACACACATACAGTATACACACATAGACACACATAATACACACACAGTATACACACACACATACAGTATACACACACACATACGGTATACACACACAGACACACATAATACACACACAGTATACACACACACATACAGTATACACACAAAATACACCCACAGTATACACACACATAATACACACACAGTATACAGACACACACACATACAGTATACACACATAATACACCCACAGTATACACACACATAATACACACGCAGTATACACACACACACACATACAGTATACACACACACACACATACAGTATACACACACAGACACACATAATAGACACACAGTATACACACACACACACATACAGTATACACACACAGACACACACACACACACACATACGGTATACACACACAGACACACATAATGCACACACAGTATACACACACAGACACACATAATACACACACAGTATACACACACAGACACACATAATACACACACAGTATACACACACACATACAGTATACACACACAGACACACATAATACACACACAGTATACATACACACATACAGTAAACACATACAGACACATATAATACACACACAGTATACACATACAGTATACACACACATAATACACACACAAACACACATAATACACACACAGTATACACACACACACATACAGTATACACACACAGACACACATATTACACACACAGTATACACACACACACATACAGTATACACACACACACACATACAGTATACACACACAGACACACATAATACACACACAGTATACACACACACACACACACACAGTATACACACACACATACAGTATACACACACAGACACACATAATACACACACAGTATACACACACACACACACACACAGTATACACACACACATACAGTATACACACACAGACACACATAATACACACACAGTATACACACACACACACACAGTATACACACAAAGAATACACATACACACACTGAAAAGGTACTGGAGAGGGGGGGCAGCTATAATCTTGTGATTTTTAAAAAAACAAACACATTTTTACATACTGTCCCTGGTTTTATTGAGGCTGGCAACCCTGATGGGGCCCCTTAGTGGCATGGGGCCCTCAGGCAGTGCCCAAGTGCCCGAATGGTCAGTCCGCCCCTGGGCTCTTGTATCTATTGTGCACAATTCATAATTTTTACAGTATGACGCTATGATGAATTCTTATTGTTTAATATATACCGATATTTGTGGAACCCATGCATACCTGCTTTGAGAGGATTCCCAACGTCTTGGTTCATCTCACAAGATCTACAACCCAGGCTGGGGTTTACGGCTATCTGCGCGTTTTGTCTTACAATCTGGTAAGCATGCATTTCACATGGTGATATTTTATTTCTACGTGACCCACTTACTGGCGAATATTTATCTGCATCATCTGTCCAATAATTGGGACTTTCTTTCAATTACTCATCAATTTTTTATGTATTTTATCTCAATTCCATTTTTCACTTTGGACTTTATTTAGTGCGATTTTTTTCTTTTTTCTTTATGTTGGTGTTTATCTCACATTAATTGCAGCTTTTTGGGATTTGTCCACCCTTATTGTTTACTGGACTAGCGCAGTTTTTTTTCCTCCAAGAGTTTATCTTGGATCGAACCAAAAAAAAAAGAAAAAAAAAGATACTTTGATGTTGATAACAGACGAAAATATGGCGATGATTGGTGGAAAACTTTCTATACAGCGATGGGTGAATTAAATGCGCTATCGAGCGATTCTTTCTATTTTCGAACGATTTTTCATTCAATTTTCTAACCATCTCTGGCCAGCTTTGAGCTGTATACAGCGGAAGAATTCAAATGAAAATTTGTAGGAAGTTTCTGTAAACATTGGAATGTCATTTGAAAGTAGTTCAATATTTCGGCCCGGTTCACACTGCCGAAGCCGACATTCCCAGTGCGACTTCGGCACGACTTCTTTAACCACTTCACCCCCGGAAGGTTTACCCCCCCCTTCATGACCAGGCCATTTTTTGCGATACGGCCCTGCGATACTTTAACTGACAATTGGGCGGTCGTGCGATGCTGTACACAAATAAAATTGATGTCCTTTTTCCCCCCACAAATGGAGATTTCTTTTGGTGGTATTTGATCGCCTCTGCGGGTTTTTTTTTTTTGCGCTATAAACAAAAAAAAAAGCGTCAATTTTGAAAAAAAACGCATTATTTTTTACTTTTTGCTATAATAAATATCCCCCCAAAAAATATAAAAAAACTATTTTTTCCTCAGTTTAGGCCGATATGTATTCTTCTACATATTTTTGGTAAACAAAAATCGCAATAAGCGTATATTGATTGGTTTGCGCAAAAGTTATAGCGTCTACAAAATAGGGGATAGATTTATAGCATTTTTATTATTATTATTTTATTTTTTTTTACTAGTAATGGTGGCGATCTGCAATTTTTATCATGACTGCGACTATAAACAAAAAAAGGGCAACAATTTTGAAAAAAAAAAACAATATTTTTTTACTTTCTGCTATAAAACATTTTCAATAAAAAAATGTAAAACATCTCATTTCTTCATCAATTTAGGCCAATATGTATTTTTGGTAAAAAAAAAGAAAAAATCACAATAATTGTATATTGATTTGGTTTGCACAAAAGTTATAGTGTCTACAAAACAATTGGATATTTTTATGGAATTTTTATTTATTTTTTACTAGTAATGGCGGCGATCAGCGACTTATAGCGGGACTGTGATATTGCGGCGGACAAATCTGACACTAACTGACACTTTTGACACTTTGTGGGAACCAGTGACACTAATACAATGATCAGTGCGTTACTTTATCTGACAATTGCACGGTCGTGCGACGCTGTACACAAATAAAATGTATGTCCTTTTTTCCCCACAAATAGAGCTTTTTCTTTTGGTGGTATTTGATCATCTCTGCGTTTTTTATTTTTTGCGCTATAAAACAAAAAAAGAGCGACAATTTTGAAAAAAATATTTTTTACTTTCTACTAAAAAACATTTCATCAATTTAAGCCGATATGTATTCTGCTACATGTTTTTGGTAAAAAAAAATCCCAATAATTGTATATTGATTGGTTTGCGCAAAAGTTATAGCATCTACAAAACTATTGGATATTTTTATGGAATTTTTATTTATTTTTTACTAGTAATGGCGGCAATCAGCGACTTATAGCAGGACTGTGATATTGCGGCGGACAAATCGCACACTAACTGACACTTTGTGGGAACCAGTGACACTAATATAGTGATCAGTGCTAAAAATATGCACTGTCACTGTACTAATGACACCGGCTGGGATGGGGTTAAAGCGGAACTTCAGTCATTTTTTTCATCTTTCCATCTATTAAATCTTCTGCCCTTGTTGTTGTTTTAACTTTGGATAACAAAACATTTTTTTCTGCCAGTAAATACCTTATACAGCCCACTTCCTGTTTCTTGTCTGGTCATTAGCCTAGGCTTATGACATCATGTACAGCTCTCTCTCTCACTCTTGTGAGAGTTTGCCAGGAAGGGAGGGGGGATGAGTTATAAGAGGGCCAATGAGAGCTGCAGAGCTGGAGGTGTCCCTCTGTGTGTCTGTGTAAATCCAGGAAGTGAACAGGCAGCAGCTTCAGCTGCCCACAGTTAAAATGGCTGCAGCCAGACTCAGTGGAGGGAAATTTCTGCAGCAAATTTGGCAAGTACAGAATCACAGTATATATAAAATAATATGCAAAGTGGTTGGAGGGAAGCTTCAGAATGGCAAAGACGTTTTTATTACAAAATTCGCTGTTTGAAATTTTGTTTGTTCAAAGAAAAAAAAAAAATTCTATCCTCCTCCTTCAAATTTTCTTGTTATGACACTTGAAAATGAAAGTCGAAACGATTAGAAAAGCGAACGAATGTTCTTACAATGAAAAATGTTCTGCCTCCAGCAGGATATTAATTAAAGTGATTGTAAACGATCACCTTGTAAAACAACCCATTCAGTTCAAAAAAGAAATGAAAGGTAAAACATTTTTGTAAAGATATAAAAATACATTATAAATACCTTTTTTCCCTTTTTTACAAGTGATCACATTACCTCTGTTCTCAGCTACATAAGAGCTGGGGGGGAGGAGAAGCAGCAGTACACTGAGCTTCCCAGTGAATGGCTGTGCAGCCGGGCTTGTCAGGATAAGTCTGATCATTGCAGGAGAGCAGGCTGAGTTCCCAGCATAGCTAGAGAACTGACCACGCTGTGCTCTCCTGCTTAGTGTGGTCAGTTTTTATTAGGAAAGCAGAGGGACTGGCAGAATCACCAGAGATTTCACATAAAGGAAGCAATACAAGGAGAACAGGAAGCTTTCTCATACAAGTACATGGTACAGCAGGCACATATCAGGAATATGAAGTGTTGGGGGCAACAAACGCATTAAAGTGATTGTAAAGACTTGTTGTTTTCCTATAAAAATAACAAACATGTTATACTTACCTGCCCTGTGCAGTGGATTTGCACAGAGCAGCCCCAATCCTCCTCTTCTCGGGTCCCTCTTTGGCTCTCCTGGCCCCTCCCTCCTGTCGGGTGCCCCCACAGCATGCAGCTTGCTATGGGGGGCACCCCGAGCTGAGTCACAGCTTCCTGTGTCTATTCAGACACGGAGTCGCAACCTGGCCCCACCCCCTCTCTCCCCTGATTGGCTAGCTGACTTTGACAGCAGCAGGAGCAAATGGCGCCGCTGCTGTGTCTCAGCCAATCAGGAAAGAGAATCTCGGATGGCTGAGTCACTCGTTGACATCGCTGGACAGAGAGGGACCTCAGGTAAGTGTTGGGGGGCTGAGGGGGGGCTGCTGCACACAGAAGGCTTTTTATCTTAAAGCATAGAATGAATTAGGATAAAAAAAAAATCTGCTTTTATAACCCCTTTAAGTTGTTTTGTCTGCAATATCAGATTTGGCCACAAGATGGAGCCAGTGGTAAATCTACTGTTTTTGCAGAAACTAGAAATTGTTCACCTTTAACAAAAATTTCCATCATTCTTCAGTCTAAGGAAGAGAAACAGGAGCTTTCTGGGGAACTCACACTCTATCTTAGAGACTGAAAGAAGGAACCAGCTATCAGCAGATGTTGGACTAAAACTTGCATCCCCTAACCAGTTGTTAGGGCGTACTAGACACACCCAAAAAAAAATGTCATCATTGTACACAGGGTGTGTCTATTACCTCCAGTCCTTATGCCCTGCTGCCAAGATCCTTCCCTGTCACAGTACCTGGCAATTCAGCTCTGATTACAGTGGTTGTACACCCTGTACAACCACTTTTACCTACAGGGAAGCCTAGATTAAGGCTTACCTGTAGGTGCTTGAAATATCTCCTAAACCTCCACGGTTTAGGAGACATTTACTAAAAAGTCAAACGCAGATGACTACGGCACATGCGCACTTTAGAAAGGGCACATCATGCCGTTTCTAATAGGGGTCATGCTGTGACTGGCGGCTCCCACGCACATGCGCGGGAGTGGTGTCACGCGACTCCGGCCAGTCACAGAGCCGGAGTTGGTGGCCCTGGAAGGAAGAGTTGTGAAGATGGACGCTGCTAGTGGGGACAGCGGTGACATCGCAGGCTTCGGTTTCAGGTAAGTGACACATAATGGGCTACTTTGCGGTGCATAATAGCCCATTATGCTTTACCTTTGCAGGGAAATAAAGAGGAAGCAAAACCCATCAGGGTATACTTCCTCTCTAATCACAACTGCATTGTGGAGTACACAGAGAAGGTTTTTGACAGCAGAAGCTGTCAAAAAAAAAGCAGTCTGGCAATGAAAGTTACAATTGTATCATTTGTAACTTTCTGTGTTTCTCATCTACAGATCAAAAGGATGAACATGAAAAGAGTTAAAGCAACCTGACAAGTAAAACAAATATATATTTTGTTTTTTGTAAACAAATGTTCCTTTGTTGAACCCCTTATTAGTTTACTCCAATCAGCACTAATTAACTCTGTATTCTCCTTCTCCATTCAATTGTAATTTTACAGATTTTTTTTTTCTATTTTATTAACTAATAGTTAAACGTTTTTTCTGTGTTTGTTTGCTTTGTTTTTTAATATTTTTACACCTTTTGCATATATTTACACGCATCACACTGAAAAAAAGTGCAAAATTGGAAAAAAAAACGACTTTACTTCATTTGTAAAAAAGTTTGCAATGCTTTATACCAAAATCATGATTTTTAGACCCCTTCACACTGGAGGCGTTTTACAGGCGCTACAGCGCTAAAAATAGCGCCTGTAAAGCACCTGAAAAACGCCTCCCCTGCAGCCCCAGTGTGAGAGCCCGAGTGTTTTCTCACTGGAGCAGTGCGCTTGCAGGATGCTAGAAAAAGTCCTGCAAGCAGCATCTTTCAGGTGGTGGAGGAGCGTTGTATACACCACTCCTCCACTGCCCCTGCCATTGAAATGAATGGGAAGCACCTGCAAAGCAGGCACTTTTAACCCTTTATTCGGCCGCTAGCGGGGGTTAAAAGCGCCCTGCTAGCGGCCGAAAAGCGCTGCTATAACAGCGGTAAAGCGCCGCCCCAGTGGGAAAGTAGCCCTATGCCGCATACATAAGACCGGACTTTCCGGAAGAAAAGGTCAGACGGAATTATTCCGTCGGACATTCCAATCGTGTGTGGGCTTCATCTGACTTTTTCTTTCGAAAATTCTGACGGACCTAGAAATAGAACATGTTTCAAATCTTTCCGACGGAATCAGTTCCTATCGGGAAAACCGCTCGTCTGTATGCTAGTCCGACGGATCAAAAACGACGCAAGGGCAGCTATTGGCTACTGGCTATTGAACTTCCTTTTTCTAGTCCCGTCGTATGTCATCGCGTTCTAAACGATCGGACTTTGGTGTGATTGTGTGTAGGCCAGTCCGTTTCAGCGGAACTCTGTCGGAAAGACCGTCGGAGTCTATTCTGACGGAAATTCCGGTTGTGTGTATGCGGCATAAGTGTTGTATTAAACAGGACAAATTACAGAATAAAATGCACACTTTTTTATGAGCAGTAACTCTATTTATGTTTAAACTCATGCCCCATGCATATTATTAGATTTTCTACAGATTTTTGTCTTCAGATTTACCAAAACCATATAATATGAGGTCAAACCTTAAGAGTTTCAATTAGTAAGCAATCAGGCAGGCCCTTGCACTACATGGTTTTGGTAAATCTGAAGACAAAAATCTGTAGAAAATCTAATAGTGTGTATGGGGCTTAACACTGCTTAAAAAAGAAAAAGTGCCTTTTTTTTTAGTTTTATTACATTTAATTGCCTAAGGATTGCGGAAAAAAATTACTGTTGCTGGACAATATTCACAAAAAGAAAGCCTTGTTTGTCCTTAAAGTGGAGTTCCACCCACTTTTACAACTCTTCAGCATCCCTCGCTAAACTGTGCACTGTAAACGAATTGGATATTTTTTAATTTTTTTCCTCAGCACTTACTGTATATCTGCTGTATTCATTTTTCACTTCCTCCTCCCTGGCCGCGGCCCATCGCATCATTTCCTGTTTGCAATGCCTTCTGGGAAGGGGAGGCAACTTCCTCTGACACTGCCGTTGCTATGGAAACCTGACCTGAAACCTATTACACTGCTTGTGCTGCACTGAGCACGTGCGAGATCTGCAAGGATGAGATCCAGGAAGAAATACAGTCTGGCTTCAGATGCCCACACTTAAGATGGCCACAGCCTGCTGTAAGTTTATAAAATAACAAACTACTGCTATAAACTAACAAAACAGACCTTAGTTTACAGACTAACTTTACTAGAATACATTAAGCTTGTGTATTATATTGTATTTTTATTTTAAAAGTATCATTTCGGCCGGAACACCACTTTAAAAAACCATGTATGTGTTACGTTGTTATCTTAAGTGATGACAAAATGATTGATGAATAAACAGACTCATAGCAGAAATTTGAAAATTGCTCTAGTCCATAAGGCAGGGGTGTCCAAACTTTTTTCAAAGAGGGCCAGATTTGATGAAGTAAACATGCGTGAGGGCTGACCATTTTGCCTGACATTCTTCGAACCATTAAAATTCAGTCTAATGCCCCGTACACACGATCGGATTTTCCGACAACAAAACCGTGGATTTTTTTTCCGAAGGATGTTGGCTCAAACTTGTCTTGCATACACACGGTGTTATACGCCGATAAATACGATATATCCAAATAACACGCCCGAGCTCATCCTTAAAACAAGCAAATGTTGTCGGAAATTCCGAACGTCAAGGACGCGGTGACGTACAAGACGTACGACGAGCCGAGAAAAATTAAGTTCAATAGCCAGTGCGGCTCTTCTGCTTGATTCCGAGCATGTGTGGACTTATGTGCGTTGGAATCGTGTACACACGATTGGAATTTTCCGACAAGTTTTGTTGGCAGAAAATTTGAGGACCTGCTCTCAAACATTTGTTGGCGGAAATTCTGACAACAAATGTTCTATGGAGCCTACACACGGTCGGACTTTCCGACAACAAGCTCACATCCAACATTTGTTGTCGGAAAATACTATCGTGTGTACAGGGCATAAGTGTGTACCTCTGAGCACTAATACACTGCCCAACAAGAATTCTCTTGTCTTTGTGGCTGTGTGTGGTGAAGAGATGAGCTCGGTCGTGTTATTTGGATATATAAATCTTTTATGGCCCCCAACAAATCCCCAAGCGCCGGTCAGGACTAAGGATGAGCTCGGGCGTGTTATTTGGATATATCGTATTTATCGGCGTATAACACGCACCTTCACTTTAAGAGGGAAGTCTCAGGAAAAAAATGTAATTTTAAATAAAGAACTGTGAAGCAAAATAAGGGTCAGTGCCCATCTGCAGCCTCAACATTGCGATGCATGCAGCCTTATCATTGCCATGAATGCAGCTTTACCATTGCCATCAGTGCAGCCTCACCATTGCCCTGAATGCAGCCTCACCATTGCCATGAACGCAGCCTTACCATTGCCACCAGTGCAGCCTTACCATGCCATCAGTGCAGCCTCACCATTGCCATGAATGCAGCCTCACCATTGCCATGAATGCAGCCTTACCATTGCCATCAGAGCAGCCTCATTATTGCCATGAATGCAGCCTCACCATTGCCACGAATGCAGCCTCACCATTGCCATGAATGCAGCCTTACCATTGCCATCAGTGCAGCCTCACCATTGCATAAATGCAGCCTCACCATTGCCATGAATGCAGCCTTACCATTGCCATGAATGCAGCCTTACCATTGCCATGAATGCAGCCTTACCATTGCCATCAGTGCAGCCTCACCATTGCCACGAATGCAGCCTCACCATTACCATGAATGCAGCCTTACCATTGCCATCAGTGCAGCCTGATCCATGCCCATCTGCAGCCTCAGGAGACAGGGAGGGGGCGGGACTAGCGCCAACAGTTTACATACAGGAGAATCTCCTGTTTACATGGCGGCCTAAAGAAATGTGAAGCAAAATAAGGGTCAGTGCCTAACAATGCAGCCTAATCAGTGCCCATCTGCAGACTCAACTTTGCGATGCATGCAGCCTCAGCATTGCCATGACTGCAGCCTCCCCATTGCCACGAATGCAGCCTCATCATTGCCATAAATGCAGCCTTACCATTGCCATGAATGCAGCCTTACTATTGCCATCAGTGCAGCCTCACCATTGCCATGAATGCAGCCTCACCATTTCCACGAATGCAGCCCCACCATTGCCACGAAGGCAGCCTCACCATTGCCATGAATGCAGCCTCATCATTGCCATGAATGCAGCCTTACCAATGCCATGAATGCAGCCTCCTCACCATTGCCATGAATGCAGCTTCACCATTGCCATCAGTGCAGCCTGATCCATGCCCATCTGCAGCCTCAGGAGACAGGGAGGGGGCGGGACTAGCGCCGACAGTTTACATACAGGAGAATCTCCTGTTTATTCGGCGGCCTCTTTAATACAAAGTCCCGCCTTCTATGATAGACAGAACAGTCGTCCAATGGCAACCCAGGAGACGGGACTTCCTATTACAGACGCCGCAGAGTAAACAGGAGATTCTCCTGTATGTAATCTGATGGCGCTCGTCCCGCCCCTTACCTGTCCCCTCCGAGGCAGCACCAATAAATACGGTATATATATGGTATCCCTGGGCGGCGCAAAAGATATATATATCCAAATTACCATGGTGGCCGTATTAAACCGGAACACGGGGCCATAATTGGCCCGCGGGCCGGACTTTGGACATGCCTGCCATAAGGGATAAACAGGTGTGAGCTGGAGAGGTTTACTTATCGCCATCTACAGCCTGGATCACTCATTATATTTCTATATATTTCATACAGTATATTGATATGTATCCGTAGTTGTGTTTTCTCAATAGTTTCACTGACCTTGTTTTGTTAATAAAGCTTTAAGATTACACTCAGTCTGGCTTATTACAGAATAGGAGGGTTTAGCTGCATGTCGGGTTACACACAGGGGAATGTGTAGGTAGGAACAGTACAAAAAATGTTGAATGAAATACTCCCAATGTATACCCAGCTTTATGCCCTGTTTACATCTGTGTGTGTTTTATATGCGGTGCGCTAACAAAAAAAAAAAAGTCCCGCATTCTGCGTCCATGAAAATGTGCGTTTTATAGAGTTCGATAGTAACATGCCTAAAATGAGTGTAAAATGCAATGCAGCAAAAAAACGCACTGCACAGATGGGAATCTGCTCTTAGGTTTGGTTCACATCTATAGGTGCGGCCAAGCTCAGGCACGTTCCCACACGTCATGTCTTCATTTCCATGCAGCTTTCCATATCGTTTTGATTTCCATATATGTATTTTACACAGGATGACGTATCCAATGCCAGCATCAAATTCTCAAGCATATTACTGCTGTAATACACATAAAAGTGAGAACAAATGTTATTGTGTGACATTTCAATACAGTAAAAAAATGGAAAAAAAGGGTAAACACTTTGAAAATGGAAGGCAATACTGGTAGTGAGATAAGAGTTGCTGCCCCAATTGGGATATAAATAGGAAAGGTTTCCCTGTGGGGTTTTGTGTTGCAGCGGGGGGGGGGGGGGGCGTGAGTTCTTGCCGCGTCGCCTGGATCCTCAAGCAGCTTTCAGGCACAACATTTGGGAGGATATTTCTACAGTGGTAAAAATAATTTAAAAAAGTGTCAATACTTAGATTGTTTGACCTTTAACCGTTTCCGGATGTGTTCATTCATATAATGTATTTCTCTTTAGAGTTCTGTCACTCTTATCCCCCAGAAGAAGACCTCTACTGTTAATGGTCGAAACGCGTCAGTGATTTCCCCTGCGCGAAACCACGTAACTGTACATGGGCTCGCGGGGTCCAGATAGCAGGCGCGCGCCCGCTGCACAGCGGGGGGGTGCCGATGCTCGTGGCCGGCGGTCGCGATGACCGTCAGCCACAAACGGTCGTGAGCTGGAGACACAGAACAGGGACGAGTGTGTGTAAACACACACTTCCCTGTTCTGTTCTGAGAGGAGAGACAGATCGTGTGTTCCTATTAGCTAGGAACCACGATCCGTCACTTCCTCCAGTCAGTCCCCTCCCCCTTCAGTTAGAATCACCTCCCAGGGAACACAGTTAACCCCTTCACCGCCCCCTAGTGTTAACCCCTTCACTGCCAGTGACATTTTTACAGTAGTCAATGCATTTTTAATTGCACTGATCGCTGTATTAATGCCAATGGTTCCAAAAATGTGTCAAAAATTGTCCGATGTGTCCGCCATAATGTCGCAGTCACGATAAAAAAAAAAAAAAAATCGCAGATCGCCGCCATTACTAGTAAAAAAAAAATAATAATAAAAATGCTATAAAACTATCCCCTATTTTGTAGACGCTTTAACTTTTGCGCAAACCAATCAATATACGCTTATTTGATTTTCTTTTTACCAAAAATATGTAGAAGAATTCATATCAGCCTAAACTGAGGAAGAAATTAAAAAAGTAAAAAATAATGCGTTTTTTTTCAAAATTGTCGCTCTTTTTTTGTTTATAGCGCAAAAAATAAAAACCGCAGAGGAGATCAAATACCACCTAAAGCAAGCTCTATTTGTGCGAAAAAAAGGACATCAATTTTGTTTGGGTACAACGTCACACGACTGCGCAATTACCAGTTAAAGCGACGCAGTGTAGAATCACAAAAAGTGCTCTGGTCAGGAAGGGGGTAAATTCTTCCAGGGCTGAAGTGGTTAAATGTGTTCATTTATATAATGTATTTTTCTTTAGAGTTCTCTCACTCTTATCCCCCAGAAGAAGACCTCTACTGTTAATGGTCGAAACGCGTTGGAGATTTCCAGTATGACTATATATACACACCTATATCATGCTATGCTTTTTCCAATGTATATCCAACGGCTGTATTATTATGATGTATTTGCATTAGATGTTTTCGAACTACATTTCCCATGATGCTCATGCACTCTGCATTGTAGCTGATCAACATGGGAAATGTAGTTCCAAAACATCTGGGGTGCCAAGGTTCACCATCACTGGCCTAGGCTATAAGACGATTGCCAAGACCCTGAAACCGAGCTGCAGCACGGTGACCAAAACCATACAGCGGTTTAACAGGACAGGTTCCACTCAGAACAGGCCTCGCCATTGTCGACCAAAGAAGTTGAGTGCACGTGCTCAGTGTTATATACAGAGGTCGTCTTTGGGAAATAGATGTATGAGTGCTGCCAGCATTGCTGCAGAGGTTGAAGGGGTGGGGGGGTCAGCCTGTCAGTGCTCAAACCATACGACATACACTGCATCTGGATGGCTATCGTCCCAGAAAGAAGCCTCTTCTAAAGATGATGCATAAGAAAGCCTGCAAACAGTTTGTGGCGGCAACCAGGTGAGGAGTACAAAGACAAGTATCTCTTGCCTACAGTCAAGCATGGTGGTGGGAGTGTCATGGTCTGGGGCTGCATGAGTGCTGCCGGCACTGGGGAGCTACAGTTCATTGAGGGAACCATGAATGCCAACATGTACTGTGACATACTGAAGCAGAGTATGATCCCCTCCCTTCGGAGACTGGACCGCAGGGCAGTATTCCAACACAACGACCCCAAACACACCTCCAAGATGACCACTGCCTTGCTATAGAAGCTGAGGGTAAAGGTGATGGACTGGCCAAGCATGTCTCCAGACCGAAACCCTATTGAGCATCTGTGGGACATCCTCAAATGGAAGGTGGAGGAACGCAAGGTCTCTAACATCCACCAGCTCTGTGATGTCATCATGGAGGAGTAGAAGAGGACTCCAGTGACAACCTGTGAAGCTCTGGTGAACTCCATGCCTAAGAGGGTTAAGGCAGTGCTGGAAAATAATGGTGGTCACACAAAATATTGACACTTTGGACATTTTCACTTAGGGGTGTACTCACTTCTGTTGCCAGCGGTTTAGACATTAATGGCTGTGTGTTGTTATTTTGAGGGGACAGCAAATTTACACTGTTATACAAGCTGTACACTCACTACTTTACATTGTAGCAAAGTGTCATTTCTTCAGTGTTGTCACATGAAAAGAGATAATAAAATATTTACAAAAATGTGAGGGGTGTACTCACTTGTGTGATACTGTACATGACAGTATGTGGCTAAAAAAATTCTTATATCACCAGTATGATTGATCAAAGATCAAAAACAAAATAATATATATATACCCCGTGGTCAGTGATATTGGTGACCAAGGTGGTGATGTGAAATTGGAAACACTTGGTAAAATCACCGCCTTAGGATATAGATAAAAGTATGTATATTACTAATAAAGTAAATCATAAATAACAGTGGTATTGACAACACCAATAGTGGTGTGGCGTGGAGATCACTTATTGCAATCACAATGTGTGAATACAGATATAAGCATTAAAAACTTCTTTCATAAAATGAATATGGCACTTATGCTGGATAAAATAATAATGGAAAATATATATCTATAGGCAAGCTGCTGAGCAACCCATGTATAACACATACATAAAAACAAAAAACACACACACGCCCGGCAGTGATGGTGTAAGGCTCAGCGCTAGAAAAAGCCTAATGGTTGCAATAGTGACTAATAAAAACTCTTGATAGGGATTATGGGAAGAAGTGAATATTAATCAGGCTATTTAATATTATTATAGGCGTATCACCACCCAAATAACATCAGATAATAATTTTATATTATTTTAAAATAATATTAAATAAAACGTATGTCCTTTTTTTCCCCCACAAATAGAGCTTTTATTGGGTGGTATCACCTCTGTGGGTTTTATTTTTTGCGCTATAAACAAAAATAGGCTAACAATAAAAAAAAAAAAAAAAAAAGGGGAAAAACAAAATGTTTCTATCAGTTTAGTTCTAGTTGTAAGGTATACAGCATACGTAGAGGAGGCCCCGCAGACGGGGAAGTACAAAGGTACAACAGATGGCGTTTATGCCGTATATCATATGCAGAGACAAAGAGCGAGTGGCACATAGTATAATTCCGTTTGATGTAAAGATACAGGTGGGGGGGGGGGGAATGAAGTGGGAGAGGGGGAGGGGGGGTTGCACTCACTTTTAAGCAATGAGCGCACGCCTCAACCCACGAGCGCCGAGCTCGTATAATCCCAGGCTCTGGATCTTCTAAAACACTCTCCCCGCTTCCAGTTCCTCACCACCCGTTATGCAAAGTTATATTGTGCGGTATATAGAAAACAGAAACCGCACATAGCATAATCCCGTATATCATATGCTTTATTAAAACAAATCACAAAATTCATGCACTTACATTTAAAACACAACTGGGGGGTAAAACATCCACGAGCGCCGAGCTCGTCACATCCAGCTAGTGTGTGGCAGCGTCCCGTGCTCCTGACGCGTATCGTCACGTCACGTGACTTCTTCAGAGGATCAGTTTAGTTCAATATGTATTCTGCTACAGGTTTTTGGTTAAAAAAAAAAAAAAATCACAACAAGCGTATATTGATTGGTTTGAGCAAAAGTTATTGCGTCCACAAACTACAGAAAAGAGTAGTGGACTTTTTATATATTTTTTTTTACTAGAAATGATGGCGATCAGCGTCTTATAGCGGGACTGCGACATTGCGGCAGACAAATTGGACACCTCTTGGGGACCAGTGACACGAATGCTAAAAATATGCACTATCCCTGGCAGGGAAGGGGTTAACATCAGGTGTGATCAAAGGGTTAACTGTGTTCCTAGAGAGTGCTTACTAACTGTATGGGGGAACTGCTGGTACTGAGTCAAGACAGAGATCCGTATTCCTGCTTAGCAGAAACTCAAAATCACTGCCTTTCCTTTTCACAGAACAGCAATCTGCCTTGTTCACATAAGCAGAACGGTGGTTCGCCTCTCTCGGGAACGATCAGGCGGGTCCCGGCGGACATTGTGTGGCGACGCGTGTCCCAGACCTGGAAGTGCAGGATCACGTACAGGTTTTGCTCCTGTGTATATACAGTATACGGTCGGCAAGCGGTTAATGCATCCTAGCAGGGTAAAGTAGAAAACTTTTTGCCTTTAGAACTTTAACCACTTGCTGACCACTGCACACCGATATACGTCGGCACAATGGCAGCGGTGGGCAAATGGGCGTACCTGTACATCCCCTTTAAGAGCAGGGGCTAGCAGGCGCACGCCGGTCTCCCGACGATCGTGTCACGGAGCTGCAGAACGGGGAAGTGCCTATGTATACAAAGCATTTCCCCGTTCTGCCTTGTGTCATGACAGAGATCACTGCTCTGTCATCAAGAGCAGTGATCGCTGTCATGCAAGTTGAAGCCCATCCCCCCCCACAGTTAGAATCACTCCCTAGGACACACTTAACCCCCTTCATTGCCCCCTAGTGGTTAACCCCTTCCCTGCCAGTGTCAATTACACAGTAATCATTGCATTTTTATAGCACTGATCGCTGTATAAATGACAATGGTCCCAAAATAGTGTTAAAAGTGTCCGACATAATGTCGCAGTCATGATAAAAATTGGAGATCGCCACCATTACTAATTAAAAAAATAAAATAAAAATGCTATAAAATGATCCCCTATTTTGTAGACGCTATAAGTTCTATGCAAACCAATCAATATATGCTTATTGGGATTTTTTTACCAAACATATGTAGAAGAATACATATCAGCCTAAACTGAGGAAAAGTATATTTTTTAAATATATTTTTGGGGGATATTTATTATAGCAAAAAGGAAAAAAATAGTGTTTTTTTCAAAATTGTCGCTCTTTTTTTTGTTTATAGCTCAAAAAATAAAAACCGCAGAGGCGATCAAATACCAAACGAAAGATCTATTTGTGGGAAAAAAAGGACATCAATTTTGTTTGGGTACAACATCGCACGACCGCGCAACTGTCAGTCAAAGCGACGCAGTGCCGAATCGCAAAAAGTGCTCTGGTCAGGAAGGAGGTAAAATCTTCCGGCGCTGAAGTGGTTAAAGGTTTCTAGATGTTCTCTATAAGATAGCAAATCTTCACTCGGAGTTCAAATTAATTTTAAACTAGAAGAAAAGCAGAATCACATACAGAGAATTGCTTACTGCAAGATTAGAAGGACACAATCAAGATACTAATAAATCATGGCAAATTTATTTACAATAACACATCACACATATTTACATATGTACACACATCCATAAAAATTAGAGCACAAAAATTGACCATAAGAAGTTTGCCATTACAGCCGTCACAACACCCTTGAAAAAAAAAAAAGGATAAAAAAACAGTAATGGGGCTCATTCAACAAGGCAACACAATGCCCAGAAACCAATCCAACAGTATTTCAATGCACAGATGTCCATAAAAGATGAATCCCGATTGGTTTCCACACTTCCCACATTGCTTTGGCCTTATTAGTTAAAGCCTTTATATATATTTGTAGAAAGAAAGATTTTTAACAGATTAAAAATCAGCATTAAAAGCTGTAAAGAATGTACATAAACCATGCAAGACTTTTCTTCTTTTGCCACAAATGTAAGAAGCTATCATAAAACAATACATGTGTATTTTAAATGCTAGGCTATGGGGTCCAGGGTACAATAAATATACATATTACTGGTTTTCAAGTCATCAATAAGACGGACATTTTTTTTTCTGCTTGCTTGTGCTGTATCAATGTGTATATACACAATATAGGACATTCCTAGTCTGCCACAAAAGTAAAAAACTGCCTTATAGGGCTCATGAACATGGATGCATCCGCCCATATGATGTAAAAAAACGTGAGTATTTTGGCACCTTGGGGGGCACACATGGTGTAAACAGCCTGCTGACAGCAGCCTGTGAAAGCCAGAAAGTGGCTGTACACACATCCAAACAGTAGTCACGTCCAGGGCTGTACGCCCCAAACACAGGCCTTCCACTTTTGGGGCCATACATCCCTACAGGCATAAGGCCCTTGCACGTGAGTGCTGCTCAAATGTGCAAACAGCCGCTGCCTATCAATTGATTTTAACCGGCCAATGGCAGCGGACTGTGCGCACCCCCCCCCCGTGCCCCACCCCCGGGTGCTGAAATACGCCTAGTTTTTACACTGTGTGGGCAAATGCATCCATGTGCATAAATCCTAAACAATACATGTTTACGTTAAATGCTATACTATGGTCCAGGGTATATAAAAAAGATGATATAAAAAAAAAAAAAAAAAATGGTTTTTGTGTAGTTGAGAAGATGAGCCGCTTATTTTCTGTTTGCCCGTGCCGTGCCTATTACACATTCGTTGACCTGCAAAGAAAAAAAAAAAATGTAGGTTTTTTTGGTACATTATTCACAGAGCCATCAAACCCCTCCTAAACCCTGTAGGGCTAAACACCAGTGATAACAGAAAACGTTGCCAGGTTTCTGCATTTTATCCAAAAATTGTCTAAGGTGCACCAAGCCACCTCATCTCTTGAGCCTAGGTTCACATTGATGCGATTTGACATGTCAAATCGGCGGCAATGGCGCCGTCCGAATCTGTGCGACACCGCATTTGTGGCGCCGCATCGATTTCCAAAAGTAGTTTCAGTGCTACTGGCGAATTTGGGCACAATTTCAATATACATCTGTGCAGGAACCCGCACAGAGGTCTCTAAAATCGCTCCAGAACTTGGACTGACATGCAGGTATGAAATACCTGCTGAACTCGCACGAATCCCTCTGTCAGTGTGAACCTGGGCTAAAAGTTAAAGCATATGGCCAGCCATGACCCCCAAACCTCCCTCTTCATCTCTAAAATTTGTCCAAGCATGATTTTGTTTTTTCCTGTAGTGATGAACAGCTTTTATTACTCCATGTGACATCATAACAGCTTGTAGTATTCTTGCAGAGCCAGCGGCTGAGAGCTCAGCTTCTATTCATTGAACTACATCTCCCAGGAGCCATTTATCTACACACAGAAGCGGCAGGCACTTGGAGGTCAATCTGCAGCATCGTTGTGCTCGGAAAAGCAATCCAAATACACATTTGGAGTGGAACAAAGAGGAAAGGATAGGCAGAGATCTGTAACCCAGCAGGCAGTGCTGGCAACACACCTCGGGATTTCAGAGCAATAAGGCACTGGAAGAGATTTACTAACACTTGTGCACACAAAGTCAAGTGCAGCTGTGCATAGTAACCAATCAGCTTCCAGATTTTCTTGTCAAAGCTAAAGGCCCCATCCACACAGAGCGGGCCCTGTTGGAGTCCACCTGCTCAGTGGAGAATCTATCCGCTGATCAGGCGGATGGCTGGTTCATGTCTGTTCCGCTTATGCAGAGCAGACACAGACTGCTCTCCTCTATGGGCGGTCAGATGTAAACAGACCCCTGTCCGTTTACACCTGACTGCCATCCGATCACATAAGACATCAGTTTTTGGCGGATAGGATCGGATGTTGGTGTGTCGACATGTGAGTTTACACCCGTTGCTCCATAAAAGGAGACTGGAGGGTCCAATCCGGTCAGCTTCAAAAACTGACAGGCAGACCTAACTGGTCCGCTAGTGTGAAAGGGGCAGAATTGAACAAGCTAAAGTTAAAGCGGAGTTCCGCCTAAAAAAATATATAAAAAGTCAGCAGCTACAAATACTACAGCTGCTGACTTTTAAAATAAGGACATGTACCTGTCCAGGGTGCCCGCGATGTCCTCACCTGAAGCCGACCCATCCTTCGGCTCCGGGTGGAGGCGCCGGCATCCTAAGGGAATCAGGAAGTGAAGATTTGCGGCTTCACAGCCTGGTTCCCTACTGCGCATGCGCAGATCGCGTTGAAAGAAAGGTTGGAATGGAGAAGGGGCCAGACATGGCGCCGTGGATACTGCGTCGATCTTTCTCTGGAAATGGAAGCAAATACCTGGATTAGACAGGTATATGCCCCCCCCTAAAAGGTGGCAAATTTGACACCGGAGGGGGGGGGGGGGTTTATACGGACAGGGGAAGTTCCACTTTTGGGTGGAACGCTACTTTAAAATCTGATTTGCTACCATGCAGAGCTGCACCCGATTTTGCATGCTCCAGTTTTAGAAAACTCAACCCCATTGAGCTGTCAACCCAATCAGAGAGTAAGGTAGACACTCTGGATTTCTGGCAGGTCACATGTCTGTCCAAATTCGTACAGTTACAAAAAAATTAATGTCACAAAGAACCAACGATCAACTTTGCAGAAGTGGGATAGAGAATGATGGGCATCATGGTGCAAGAGAAAATCTTCACAATACTGAATGACAACCACACTCAAGGTTTGAACCCCATGACTAGACTACAATAGTTACATGCACCTTGAAAGGTCCCTTTACTTATAGCTGGAACGATAAGTCCATATGGGGTTGGGTGCTTGGCCACCTCTTTCTTTCTCCTTTTTTTTTTTTATACAGTTTTTTTCCCCTCTCTCTCTTCCCCCATTTTGTGCAATATTGTGAAATACGGTCTTGCAAATAAACTCCTCCTTCAGCTTGTATAAATTAAACTTCCTGGTTTGCGCAACAGGATTTCCCACATGGGCACATTTTCATTTTAGGATGATCTACCGAACATACAATGCCATCTGGACCTGCCACGACCTTTCGTTTATATCACGTATCTTATTCTATGTGTTTTTGCAATTTTTCACCCTTTTCTACCTGTGAATGTAAACTTTTGGCTAATGCAACCTCTAAACAAAAGACTCAAAACGTTTGTGAATAAAAATGTCAGAGCAGAGTCTTTGTTGTAAATCAAAGTGTTGTGCGATTCTTATAAATTTCTGCTTAAAGTGAAAGGGAAGTCTAAAATAAAACTGGAAGGAGGCAGATTCTTGATTGCAGAGTCATGCAAAATATTTTCTGCAATTAAAAATATCTACTTGCATGCTCACAGTCTTCTGCAGAATGTAAATCGAGTTGCACAAGTGCAGCTTAGATTACATTTCTGCCCGAGCACTGGAATGACGGGATGAGCGACTGACATCGTCCCGCACCGGGAAATCAAGATGGCTGAAAACTGGCACCTGGAGGAAGCCAGGGAAGAGATGCTGGCGACAGACCTCTGTAGATAAACTCTGGGAGGTAAAATCAAAATAATGGTGTTCGAATTGAAAGCAAACACCAAATGACTCTTACCTTGCTGGCAAAACGTAGAGAGTTCAAAGATTCTGCAAAGTTTTCCTCTAATGGAGAAATGTTCACAAACATCAACCTGGAACAGAGCAATCAGATATTAAGCAAATAACAGCTTCCCAAAAACAAATAAAGCAAACAGACTACAGATTTAGGGCTCATTGACATAGACGCACACCATATAGAGCAGTATATGCTTCCGGAGCTGTGTGTAGGCAGCCTACATTAGTCAATGGAGATACAGCGGCTGTACAGACTTAGCCACACATCTGAGTCTTACAGGCATGCAGGGAGGGGTGCATGGAACCGAGCGCATAATGTCTGCGTTTGGGGCCACGCAGGAACAAAATGATGCTGGATAGCCACACTCCCAATAATCACCTTTTTTAGCAAAAACAAGGAGTTCAAAGCATAACAAGTGGATACAGACCAACTTCACAGCTAACGCGTTTCACACCAGATATGGGGCTTAATCATAGCTATGATCATGAGCTACGATTAAGCACCATATCCGGTGTGAAACGCGTTAGCTGTGCAGTTGGTCTGTATCCACTTGTTATGCTTGGAACTCCTTGTTTTTACTAAATAAAGGTGAATATTGGAGTGTGGCTATCCAGCAATTTGTTTCTATGTCTCTGTTGCAAACAGATCTGGCACACAACCTGGTTGTGGAGACAGCCGATCCTAGGAGGGGTGATCGTCTTAGAGCGGTGAACTCCCATATCTCATTCGTTTGGGGCCACGCACCCGTCCCCGCATGCCCATTATACTCTGCTGCATCTTCATTGACTAATATAGGCTTCATGCTGCTTCAGGCACAGACAACTTACTCTTGCATACTGTCTGGACCTCTGCACCCATGTTGAATGAGCCCTTATGTTGCTAACACTAGAAAAAATAAAACAAAATAAATAAAAAACAAAAAAAACATAACTTACACTTTTGAGTTTCCTCCCAAACTGTTCTGTAGGAGATAAGTCAGTTTGCTGTTTCTATAGGGTATATGAGACTCCTGTAAGAAAGTTAAGGAGAATGGTCAACCATTATTGTGATACCCCATAATTGATATTAAAAAGGCAGAAAAAAAACCCTAAAACACAATAAACATGTTCTACTTACCTCCTCTGTGCAATGGTTTAGCACAGAGCAGCCCCAATCCTCCACTTCTCAGGTCCCCCACCGCTGGCTCCTGGCCCCTTCCCCCATAGCAAGTAGCTTGCTATAGGGGCACCCAAGCAGGCTCACTCCCAAGCTGCTGTGTGTCCATTCACATACGGAGAGCGGCTCAGCCCCTGCCCTCGCTCTCTCCCCATTAGCTCAATGGCTGTGATTGACAGTGGTGGGAGCCAATGTCTCAGACAATGAAGAGGAAGAGATGCGGGAGAGCCGCTGCCCTCATGCACATCGCTGGATCAAGATGGGGCTCAGATATGTATAAGGGGGGACTGCTGCACACAGGCGGTTTTTTTACCTTCATGCATAGAGGTAAAAAAAAACCTTGATCCTTTACAACCACTCTAAAGTAAAACTATAAGTTCCTTTTTTATTTTTTTTTTGTGAAAAGATCTATAGGCCAACATTATTAAGAATTAAAAAAAAAAGAATCTCTCTGCAACGCTTGCACTTTAGTCAATAGCTGTGCCCCAAGTAATTTTCTGCCACCAGGTGTCACCAGTCTTGGAATGACCCATTTCCATTCAGCTCGCCCACTCTGAGCTGAGCGTGTCATGAACACCCCCCCCATGGAGGCGCACCTGGGCTCAGAATACTACTGCACTCTGTGCATGAGAAAAAAAAAAAAAAAGACTACCACCAGCTGCAGAAGCGATAGGACCCGTGACATCACTGGACAGACTAGGAGACCCGTAGGATAAAGGGTCTTACGTACACACATACTAGACTTCTCCCTATATTTAAATCGGAGTTCGGCCTGCAAAAAAAAAGACTGTTTCCCTACTGTGCATGCACGAGTTGCACACTAACTGGTCCCTGCTGTCTTCTGGTACCCGTGTCTCCCCCAGAAGAGGGGGGGGGGGGGGCTGGCTGGGTGGAGGAGGGGCCGGATATTGCATAGATTGCCACAAATACTGCGGCATCTTTCGCCGGAAGTGGGAGCAAATACCTGTATTAGACAGGAATCTGCTCCCCCTTGAAAGATGCCAAACCGGAAGGGGGGGGGGGGGGGGAGAGAGAGAACGACACACACACCGGATAAGCAGAAGTGAAATTTTTGGGGGCACCGACATGAACATGCTTCGTACTGAATTAAAATGGATTGTAAACGATAACCTTGCAAAACAACCCATTCAGTTCAAAATAGAGATAAAAGGCAAACATTTTTGTATAGATATAAAAAAAAAAGAAAAGAAAAACAACACATTATAAATACCATCCTCCCCCCTTTTATTTCTATTTTATTGATTTTTATTTGCGCACAAACACATATGAAAAAACAGAAGGATCAAGAGGTTCAAGATAAGATCCGTATTCAGTACAGTATATATAAACAGTAAGTCATGTATACTACTAGTACATTTCACCCTTTTTTTCTTCTTTAATAATCACATTACCTCTGTTCTCAGCTGCATAAGAGCTGGGTGGAGGAGAAGAAGCAGCACACTGAGCTTCCTAGTGAGTGGCTGTGCAGCAGGGGAGTGTCAGGACAAGAGTAGAGTACACTGAATTCCCAGCATAGCTGGAGAACTGACCACAGTGTGTTCTCCTACTTAGTGTGGTCAATTTTTAATAGGAAAGCAGAGGTACTGGCAGGAACACCAGGGATTTCACACAAAGAAAGCAATAAAAAGAGAACAGGAGACTTTCTCATACAAGTACAAAGTACAGCAGGCTCATATCAGGAATATGAAGTGTTGGGATAACAAACACTTTAAATGCAAGCAAAGTAACAGTGAGTGTACTTACTTTGTTGCACAGCGAGGTGATAACCATTCCCAGGGTGGACAGTGAAGTGTTGATGCTTTGTGTTTCCTTTAAACGATCACCAGTTGATAGCGACCGGTCCAGGCGTTCGCTTCCGGCAAGATCAATCAGGCTTAGGACAGCTAAAGAAATAAATACTTGAGTAAAACTAACATGGGAAAATTGTTTGGTGTGAAATAAGAGCTATAAATAAATGAAGGTCGATATGAATTGCTACATTGTGTACTGTCCATGTCTTCTGTGATTAACTGAAAAAGTTCAAATTTCTTTTGCTTCCAGTCATGGCGACAATATTCAGTTTATTAAAGTAGAACGAAGCAATTTCTTTTTTGTTAGATTTGCATCAGGGTTAATGCTTCCTGCATCCTCATTAGAAAAACTGAGACTTCATTCATATGGGCGCTGCCAACAATACTGCATGCAGGAGGCCTGCATCCATCACCAGCTGCATGCAGGCAGCCTACAGAGGTGGTTGCTTACGCCTCAGTTGCATGTCAAAGTTTTGACCGTCATACAAGAGCAGGTGCATGGTCCGAACGCACACCCTCTGTGTTCAGGGTCATTCACCCACTTAAAGCAAAACTATACTCACCTTCTATTTGATGCCGCAGTCTCCTGGAGCTCCCCCCCCCCAATGCTATCCTCTACTATCAGATCGGCTTCTGATCTTTGGTCATTTTTGTTGGCCCAGCTGAGATGACTTAAAGCAGAGTTCCACCCAAAAGTGGAACTTCCGCTTTACAGTGGATGTAAATCCACTCTCATCCTTTCTAAACTACTACCATAGGGGTTATCTATAAGGATATACACGCCTCCTGCATGTATCTTTACCTGTCAAATGTCTCCCCTCTGTCTGTTATTAGACCCGAAAAACTGCAGATTCTGTGGGTGGGTCTGTTGTCTGGAGCTCGGTGGGTGGAGTCGTGATGTCAGTAGACTCCCCGCCCACCTCTACACTCCCCTTGTCAATATGCATTTTCTCCTGTGTATTTTTTTACACTGAATTTCTGCTATGATCTCTAACATCCAGTCAAAACCACATGACTTCAGCATGCCCAATCATGCTGAGGTGTGGAATAGCCAATCCTGGGAGAGCTAAAGAAAAAAAGGAGGAGAGGATCTGAAGTACACAGAATGCCTCTCTGGCTTGTGCATGAGATATGTAAATCACCTGTCCCTCACAGCAAAGGGGAAGAACTGACTACTATTTCTCTGTGTCAGTTTTTCTCTCACTGAGAAAAGATAAGAGGATTGCTCAGAGCTGGATTAACTCTTCGTGGGCACAGATGACATGAAATCCTATACTGTACAAGATGCAAGCTTTAATTAATTTTTTTTTTAAGCACTCCTTATCCCCTGACAGGCCACATGTGGCATGTCATTTTTTTGGTGGTGGGGGGGTATACCTAGTATAAACAGGTACCAGGCTCCCACTTCCGCTCTTGCCACCTAGGCGACTCCCCCTCCCTCCCTGCAATCTTCTGGGACACATCAAAGGACCCAGAAGATTGCCAGGCCACTGAGAAGGCGCAGCACGACTCACGCATGCGCACCCGGCTGTGAAGCCTTAAGCTGTAACAGCCGGGTGTCCACAGTTGCAATGCCGGCGCCACAGAGAGGTGATGAGCGAGGCTTCGGGTGGCCGCATCGCTGGACCGGGAGTGTCTATTAAAAGTCAGCAGCTATACTTTTTGTAATAAATGTAAAAAAGGAGTGGAACTCCGCTTTGACTTCTGAGTTAATTCATCTCGGTATTGCCAAAATTTGTACACCGCTCAGCGTGCAGGGCATACAGGCAGGAAATAGATTTTTAATGCAGGAGGGACATGGTATGTCTCCTCTGTATTAAAAGCCTACCCGATTGTCAATTTTTTTTTCACACATAAAGTTCCACTTTAACCATTTGCCGACCAGCTAAAGCCAATATACGTCAGCGAAGTGGCACGGGTGCGTGAAACATACCCGTGCGTTGCTGCATTATCGGTGGCTAGCAGGCGTGTGCCCGCGGACTCGGTTTCCCCCGATGGCCTGTGATCGTGACACAGAGGCAGAACGGGGAGATGCCTATGTAAACAAGGCATTTCCCTGTTCTACCTAGCAACAAGACAGGGATCTACTGCTCCCAGTGATCAGGAGCAGTGATCTCTGTCATGTTCTAGTGAGTCCATCCCCCTACAGTTAGAACACGCCAGGGGAACACAGTTAACCCCTTGATTGCCCCTCTAGTGTTTAACACCTTCCCTGCCAGTGACATTTACACAGTAATCAGTGCATTTTTATAGCACTGATCGCTGTATAATTGCCAACGGTCCCAAAATAGCGTCAAAAGTGTCCAATCTGTCCGCCGCAATGTCGCAGTCATGATAGAAATCGCAGATCGCCGCCATTACTAATAAAAAAAAAAAATTATTAATAAAAATGCCATAAATATATCCCCTATTTTGTAGACACGATAACTTTTGCGCAAACCAATCAATATACGCTTATTTCGATTTTTTTTACCAAAAATATGTAGAAGAGTACATATCAGCCTAAACTGAGGAAGAATTTTTTTTTTTATTTTTTTAAATATTTTTTGGGGATATATTTATTATAGCAATAAGTAAAAAATATTGCTTTCCTTTCAAAATGTTCGCTCTTGTTTATAGCGCAAAAAATAAAAACCGCAGAGGTGATCAAATAGTACCAAAAAGAAAGCTCTATTTGTGGGGGAAAAAAAAAAAAAAAAAAAGGACATCAATTTTGTTGCGGTACAGAGTCGAACGACCGCACAATTGTCAATTAAAACGACGCAGTGCCGTATCGCAAAAAAAAAAGGGCCTGGTCGGGAATGGGGTAAATCCTTCCGGGGCTGAAGTCTTTAAAAAAAAAAAAAACTACACTCACTAGGTAGATGTGGCATTGGAACGATGCTGCATTTGTCCCCCGCTGCTTCTAAGACCGAGAACTGAGCAATCAAAAGCCACTGATCTCTCAGTTCTCTGTCTTCAGTGTGCAGAGAGTGAAGACTGTCAGTCACCGGCTCTTTGTTCTGCCCCTCCAACTCTCACTGGGGTGCAGGGTGTGGCTGGCTCAGGCTCTTATTGCCGCACTGGGAGGCTGAGCCAGCTTCCAGTCCAAGCATCTGGTTGGATCCAGTCATTAAATTTGGATTCGCTCCAGAGCCTTCATCGGCTGTGTGACATCAGCCATCAGCGTGTTTCAGCAGTCAGTTAAAAATGGGACACAGGAGTGCAGAACGAAGTGCAGTCCCGTGATCCCCAGAAGTACAGCCAAAAAAAGCTGTGGCCATACTTCTCCTTTAACAAGAGAATCTAACCATTCAGCTTCACTGAGATCTCAGCCTTACGTGCTCCACTCTGGGAGCCAGCATATGTTTACTGTAGTTGAACCTGGGTGGGAGAGAAGCAGCACAAAGAGCCAATCAGCTGAGCTGCAGTCCTCATGTGTAGTCCTCATGTGCCACACCACAAAAACACACCCCAGATTTGTTCTGGATGCTTTTCTGCCTGCACGGTTTTAAACGCGTCTTTGGTGTGTTTTCGGATGCATTACAGGTGGTTTTTGCACTACTAGGGTCCAGTGCATTTTTGAGGCATTTCAGTACAGTCCAGTGCAGGAAAAAATGCAGCATGTTCTACTTTTTTTCTGGAACCAGGAAAGCCCTGGAACTGACCTCACTAGTGTAAACTATGCCATCGGAAACCATATAACCTACTTTCCATGATTTTTTGATGCAGAAATAAACACACACTGGACTGCATGTGATGTGAACGGCCCTAAAAAGGAAAAAGTAGATTAAGTAAGAAAAGCTCATCAGTCCTGCTTATATAAAGCACTGCTCAGTTGCAAGCTGGGAGAGGGATGAGACCTGCAAGTGTTACTTAGCAGCAGAGAAAAAACTCTGGTCCCTTGGCCTGCCAGACAAGGCTGTACTGTGCGACAGAGCTGTGTAAATCTCAGAACTGGATGTTAAGAAATATAAATCCTTAGGCAAAAAAAAATAATAAAAATATCCTCTTATATGCATTTTATCTGTGTATTTATCCATTTGGAAGGAGTATGTACAATTTAGTAACCAAGGCTGGCTTGGTAGTCTTAACCTCTGCAGAAACTTACACGATGTATGGACATCTCTTAGCTTGTTCTCGCCCTCAATTTTCAGCTGAAAGACACTGTGGCTACGAGATGACCGGTCATTAAGTGCCGTTTTTGCCACGGAGCGATGGGTTTTAGCCGCATGGAGAAGGTCGTGCACCTGAGATCAAAAGACGTGTTCAGATTTATTAGTGCTAACACTGCTTTAACCAAACACTGCTTAGTAGGCAATTTATACACATTCAATTGCAAATTAAAGCCCAAATGAAGTTTTAAAATTTAAATCCCCCAAATACATTCCGGGAACAAAACAAAAAAGTTGTGCAAAGTCTTATATTGTAGATGGTTTTCTTTAAAAAGAAGCCACAGCTTGCATGTCGCCCATCTTTTCCACACTTTACTCCCCACTCAGTTCTCCTCTTTCTATCCCTCTTGGTCACCATTACCGAATCTTACAGCTGCCTCTCCTCTTTGTCTGATAGGTTTTCGAATTAGGGATCGACCGTTATCAGTTTTTCGGTGCCGATACGATACCGATATTTTCGGCTACCTCTCCTGCCGATATTATTAGCCAATATTTTGTGCAAAAAAAAAAAAAAAAAGTACACTGTCCTTTACATTTTTTTTGTTTTTTTATCACCGTTATTGCTGTCAGAAGGAATGTAAAACGTCCCTTGTGATAGTAATAGGCAGTGACAGGCACTCTTTATGGAGAGATCGGGGGTCTATAAGACCCCAAACCCCTCCTCTGCACTTGAAAGTATTTAAAACGTCAAGATCGGCATTTTTGAATACTTTACTTGTTAAAACTGGCGCCTTTAAAATGCCAGTAATTTGGGAAGTGATGTCATGACATCGCTTCCGGATAACTAAAGCAGAGACCCGAACGAAGCATTGGCTTTGTTCGTGTCTTCGGCCAGCTGGCGGACATGCCGGCTGGTTGCCCGAGGCTCCCGGTGGGAGGGGAGAGCCCGGGCAAGCGGTGGAAGGGGGGGCCCGATGTTCTCTCCCACTGCTTCTAATAACAGCCGAGCGGCTGCTAAGCCGCATCGGTTGTTATTACAATAAAGCAAACCCCTTCAAGCAATATCGGTCAGTTTTTTGACCAATAGTTCTGAAAAAAAAAATAAATAAATCGGTCGATCCCCATTTCAAATATCAACTAGTTCACCTTGTTACTCATATAGACTCCGTATCGAGACCAGTCTCATGCCTTCTCCCCATGGTAAAGCATAGGTGGTCAAATCAAACAACCTCATTCCCACGGTTTTTCAATCCCTCTCCAAAATCGAAAATTGGAGGCAATGAATCTATTGCCTCCAATTGTTCACTTTGAACTGAGTACTCCTTTATGCCATGCGGATGTATGCAGACATGATTGCTGTTTATCTTTTGTATGCATTAACAGCAGCACTCTGTATATTGTATGCTTTATACAGTGGATATAAAAAGTCTACACACCCCTGTTAAAATGTCAGGTGGTTTCTCTGACGTAAATGAGACAAAGATAAATCATTTTAGAACTTTTTTCACCTTCAGTGTGACCTATAAAGTGTACAAACTGAAATCTTTTAGGGAGGGGGGGGGGGGGGGGGGGAGTAAAAATAAAAAAATAAAATAAATGTGGTTGCATAAGTGTGCACACCCTCCTATAACTGGAAAAGTAGCTGTGTTCAGAATGAGCAATCACATTCAAACTCATGTTAAATAGGAGTCAGTACACACTTGCCATCATCTTTTTAAGTGCCTCTGATTAACCCCAAATAACGTTCAGCTGTTCTAGTAGGTCTTTCCTGACATTTTCTTAGTCGCATCCTACAGCAAAAGCCATGGTCTGCAGAGAGCTTCCAAAGCATCAGAGGGATCTCATTGTTAAAAGGTATCAGTCAACAGAAGGGCACAAAAGAATTTCCAAGGCATTAGATATACCATGGAACACAGTGAAGACAGTTCTCATCAAGTGGAGAAAATATGGCACAAGAGTGACATTACCAAGAACTGGACGTTCCTCCAAAATTTATGAAAAGACGAGAAGAAAACTGGTCAGGGAGTCTACCAAGAGGCCTACAGCAACATTAAAGAAGCTTTGGGAATATTAAGCAAGTACTGGCTGTGTGGTACATGTGACAATCTCCCGTATTCTTCACATATCTGGGCTATGGGGTGGAGTGGCAAGATGGAAGCCTTTTCTTACAAAGAAAAACATCCAAGCCTGGCTAAATTTTGCAAAAACACATCTGAAGTCTCCCAAAAGCATGTGGGAAAACGTGTTATGGTCTGATGAAACCAGAATGCCAAAAGATATGTTTGGCGCAAAAACACTGCACATCACTAAAAGAACACCATACCCACTGTGAAGCATGGTGGTGGGAATTATGAACAGTTCCAAATACTAGTCAATATTGGCACAAAACCTTCAGGCTTCTGCTAGAAAGCAGAACATGAAGAGAAACTTCATCTTTCAGCACGACAACGACCCAAAGCACACATCCAAATCAATAAAGGAATGGCTTCGCCAGAAGAAAAATGAAAACCTCTGGATTGAGATTTTTAAGGAAATTTGAACAAAAAAATGATTGGCTTAAAAATAGTTTAGTTTAATTTTCATACCTAATGATTATGGTTTGGAATAAAAAAAAAAAAATCAACCATGTTGACATGTACATAAATTACAAAAAATTAGAAACCTATTGCATGCAAATTGTACAAATAGATGTTCCTGAAGTGGTATTTCCCAACTACTTGCTGTTCCACCATCAATGGGTATAGATGGTAATCAGTACTCTTCTACTGATTACCATCTATACCTATTGATGGTGGAACAGCAAGTAGTTGGGGAATGCATGCAATATGTTTCTAATTTTTTGTAATGCTTTGTAATTTACGTACATGTCAACATGGTTGATTTTTATTCCAAACCATACTCATTGGGTATGAAAATATATATTTTTTTTAAGCCAATAATTTTTTGTTCAAATTGCCTTAAATATCCTAATCCAGGGGGACGTGGCCTGGTGTAGGACGCTTTAGCTGAGCGCTCTGCCAGCTATTACGACTGTATTAAGCAATCCTTGGGTTATCCTGACCGTTCCTGCCACCAAATTTACCCCTGAGGTACAGTACACCTCAAGCGTTGAGATGTCGCCCCCAAAAAGGGTGTCTGAAGCTATCAACAAGCTGGACAAGCACCGCTAAAAAGTACTTGAGGCTATCTCACAGTGCCAGACCACCCTAACCTCCAATCGAAGAGGTGAAGGTGGACCTCTACCTACTCAGACGTGACTTTCGGAAACTGCGGGACCGAGTGTCAGAGACTGAGAGACGGATCAGCCAAGTAGAAGATTACATTCCCCCCCAACTGCAGGTCTCCACTGAGCAACTACAACACCAGCTCCACTCTGTCATGCAGAAGCAGGATGATCTGGAGAACAGGCTGAGATGCTGCAATCTTCCCTTTGTAGGACTGCCTGGGAGCGCAGAGGGCTCAGATTCGCAGGCCTTCCTAGAAAACCTGCTCGTCAATACCTGTGGCAGGGACGTCTTCTCAACCTCCTTCGTCATTGAACGAGCTCACCGGTTGGCCGTCAGACCCCCTCCTAATGGCGCCCCTCCACGCACATTTAAAATCACTAGGTTTATGAACTTTAGCGACCGCGATGCCATTCTCAGGCTCACCCGGGAAAAAGGGAATATAACATTCCGCAATGGTGGCAGTTTATCTGGATTTTTCTGCTGAGATCCATCGTCGCCGCACCCAATTTACTGAGGTTAAGCGCCAGCTGTGGATCAAAAACCCAAAGTACGCTATGCTGTACCCTGTGAGGTTACGGTTCATGGACAACGATCGTGTGCACTTTGAGGACCCAGAGTCGGCATTCGCGTGGCTGGAGCGCCGCAACAACGCCAATCGACCTCCATCGGGATCCCGGCACCTGGATGCCCCCACCTTCCTTCTTTCTGATGCCTAGCAACACATAATTTTTCCTTAACTCGCCTCCCAGCCTGGTTCTTCAATTCCATCGAACTGAGTTTTTTTTTTTTGTTTTCTCTACCCCATAACCTTTACTCCCTCTCCTCGCACAATCCTTGACGCATATTGGAACGTCCTCCCCTTAATATCCACCCAACTTTCCCCTCATTCCCACTCTCTATACTGGCTGGAGCTCCTGGAGACTTTACCGTGGACCAACAATGGCCCCTGGGCCTGCATCTGCAACTCCAGGCAGGCCATGTTCCATGGCAGGCCCGCACTCAACAGCTGGGCCCCCTGGGCCATGGCAGGCTTTCCATCGAGTGTTTGCCCCCTTTAGAACTGGAATAGTGCTGGAACTTTGGGGGATTTTTTGTGTTTGGATCATATCCACTGTTCAAGATGAGTTTCCCTGGCCAGCACACACTTCCCTGCTGCACCTCAGCAACCTCGGTCGTGTCATTTTAGCTGGTCCACAGTCTGCAGTTCACTCTATACCATGACAGTTTCTTTTTTTTTTTTCAGTTCTTGTTGACATATGTGCAATGTGTACTTATCAGTAATGTTATACAGCAACTGTTCTCCCTTACCTCATTAATGATTTTCACAGTATTGGCTTATCTTATTCTTACAACAGAGCAGCTGTTATGCTTTATGGTTACATTATGTAGATCTGCTTTTATTACCTGCCGGTCGGTTGACGCCCCGGCTCAATGTTATATTATATGGTCTTTGCTATACTGTGTTGTCTGCTCAGGGCCTCTGTCCATGCGTGTCTAGTTCACATCTCCCACCATGGCACCTATTAAAATTAGTGACATGGAATGTTAGAGGAATGTGTGCCAGACCCAAAGGCACTGCAGTCCTCTCTCATATTAAAAGACATGCAGGCTGATGTGTATATCCTATTGGAAACCCACCTTACGGGCCACCTACAGCTATCACTCAAAAAACCCTGGATAGATTGGGTAAACCAAGGCCCCCACATTCCCCACTCCCAAGGTGTGTGGCAATTCTAATAACCAAACGCACCCAATTGCAGCTTTTGACATTGTGGAGGGATCATCAGGGCAGGCACATATTCCTGCATGCTATGTTTGGTATGAGGTATTACTGCTTGCATATTATGTCCCTCCCCCATTCCACAGTCCTACAAGACGCCTCACATTTATGGCGCAATATACAACTGTTCCCGCCATCTGGTTAGGGGACTTTAATATGGTCCTAGACCCCTCAATGGACAGAATGTACTCAGGGGCTCCTGGTCCACACCCCCATATCTTGACAAAAGTTGGAGGCTAAACCCCTTCTAGCTATCTATTCTCCCCGATATAGAATTTATGCAAGATGAGTGGCTCTTTTTCTTTAATACAAATTGAGGCCCAGCCCCCTTGGAACGGTATAGGAGTCTTTTAAATTACACGTCAAGATGTTGCTCTTGACTCTTAACTCCAGGTACAAATTGTCCTTCAAAATCAGCTCTACGACAAGCTGAAGCTCATCTAGAATCCCTAGAGCATGCCTTTTAATTAAAGCCTTCCCCAGACACTGCCTCGTCAGTGAAAGTACAATCTTGCCTCGTTAATACTTTACATTTTGAAAAAGCTAAACAAAAAATGTCTTTTTCAAGCAGAGGATCTTTGAATATGAGGAACGAGCAGGCAAGCTGCTAGATTACCTTGCGCACTTGGATCACAGGCCCCCGCTGGTGGTATCCCTTGTTGACTCCTCTGGCCATTGGGTCACTGACCCTGACCTGGTAGCCACGGAGTTTCACGCCTTTTTCTCTGCTCAATATACTCATGATGAATTTGTTTCTTTTCTACAACCTATAAACTTTCCCTCACTGTCCCAGGCTCAAATAACCCAACTGGAAGCCTCCATCACCAGTGATGATATTGGAGGAGGCCATTTCACACCTAAAGCCCCTGGCACAGATGGACTCCGATTAGCATTTTCTTCTCAGTTTAGAGATATATTAGTGCCAAAACTCCAAGAACTATTTAAACATATATATCTTTGATTCCACTAAACTCCATGCGAGAAGCCTTGATAGTCTTAATACCTAAACATGGAAAGGACCCCTCCTTCCCTGAATCCTATCGCCCTATCTCATTGCTACAACTCAACATCAAAATCCTAGCTAAAATACTAGTGCTTTGGTTAAAGTGGGAGTCCGGCGACCAATTTTTTTTTTTAGGTCATTGAGACACTTTGCTAACCCCAAAATAATACTCACAGTTTGGGTGTAATATTTCCACCTCTGTCTGTTTTCTTACTGAAGAATAACTTAAAAAATGTGATGCTGGCTGTTTCCATCTTGCTTGTGGGCATGTAAAGCCCACAAGCATTGATTTCCTGGATGCGGTGAATGCTGTTCATTCACAGCTTGACACTAAGCTCCCAGGAGACAGTGCAGCACCAGGGAAAAGCAATAATTACGCCTACTCCCATGGGAGGAGACAGGAAGTGCCACAATAAAAGTACAATATAAAGGTAATTACAGCGATAAAAAAACATTTCGTGTGGCATTTGAACATCTATGCAATTAACTGAAGGGGGTAAGATTAAGTTAAAAATTTGAGTGGAACCCCGCTTTAAATAAAGTGGTCCTTAACCTAGTCCATCCCGATCAAATAGACTTTATGCCCAACAAAAATACGGCTTTTAACTTACGATGTCTGTATTTGAACCTACAGGCTACCCATGATACAGTAGGTTCCCCTGTGGTAGTCAGCCTAAACATCGCTAAAGCGTTTAATTCAGTCGAATGGGAGTACCTAACTTCATCAAATGAATCAAACTGCTGTACCAATCCCCGGTAGGCAGAGTTCAGGTGAATGATAGGATCTCGGATCACTTTCCATTGAGTAGAGGCACACGTTAGGGGTGTCCACTGTCCCCCAGCTGCTGTACGCCCTGGAGGTGGAACCACTGGCAATAGCCATCAGAGAACATCCAGACATAAGAGGACTCAGGTCGGGATCCCTCGTTAAAACCATTAGCCTTTATGCCGATGACATGTTGTATATGGAAGATGCGTGTCCCTCTCTGTCAGCGGCTTTTAACCTTATTGAAGGTTTTGGGGCATTCTCTGGCCTCCAAATCAACTGGGATAAGTCCCAGATTCTCCCCCTAGACCCGATTAAACGCAGAACCCCTTTACACATTAATTAAAACCAAAACCCAAACCTGGGCACGTTTTCCCCTTGGGGTCATGGGCCGCATCAACTTCATAAAGATGATCCTGTTACCCAAACTCCTATATATTTTTTGGCAATCCCCAACTTATCTGCCGCTTTGGGTACTTAAAATCATGGACTCTATCCTTAATTTGTTTGTTTGGGGTAACTCCCGTCATAAGCTATCATGGTAAGCTCTAAAAAAAAAAAGACAGAATTGGGTGAAACTACCCTACCCGATCTCCACGCTTATTACCTGGCTGCTCAACTGTCCCACTTTTTCTACTTTGACAAGAAAAACCAACTTAGATACCTCACCTTAGCATGCTCCTCAGCCCCTACCCAAGTTGCACATCCCTTTCAGATTCTACTTGGCGACACGCGTAATTTAACCAAAATGGAAAGGGGGGGGGGGGGGCGGGCAGGAAACATAGGGGACTGGTCTATCACCACTGCAAGATTTGGGCGCTGGCAATGAGTCAGCTGAAGGCCTCCACCATTTACGCTCACACACCACTTTGGGACAATTCTAACCTTCCAGAGCTGCTCACCCTGCTAGAAGTTGATATCTGGATTAAGCGAGGGGTTATACATCTCCATCAGGTAAACAGTGTGGGAGTTAAATTGTTTCAGGATCTTAAACTAACCTTCGACCTACCCAACTCCATGTTCTTTCGCTTTTTCCAGCTCCGTAACGCTCTGCAGTCCCAGTTTGGAAACTCTACCCCCGATCTCACTTCTCTATACCTAGTGGACGTTCTCCTGGGGAGTAGACTCGAAAAAACTGACCTCTGTTACTCCAACCTTATGCTACCTGCAGCATCGGATTTGACTTGTGGGTTTAAGAGCAGTTGGGTGGGGGAGCTGGAGGAGGATGAATGGACGGATGCCCTGGCAGCCAGTAAGCTGGTCTCTCCAAAGCTATCCAACAGGCTCACAGACATATATACTCCACAGATCTTACCTGACTCCAGCTCGCTTAGGGAGATACAAATCTCAATGGGACCCTTCCTGCCCTAAATGCAGAGGCCGTAACAGTTCCTTCTATCATCTAATCTGGTCTTGTCTGGCCATCCAGAGCTACTGGGAACAATTGATTAAATTCCTACATGACGAAATGGGCTCTCCATTAACGCTCTGCCTCAAGCAATGCCTATTGGGGATTCCCTCCGAGCAAGAACAGAATAAACATCATCATATCTTTATGCAGGAAAAAATACATGCAGCTAGGCTTCTGATAGCCAGAAAGTGGCTTTGAGCTGATGTACCAACACTCCAGGAATGGATGGTCACTGTTAATCCCTACAGTAGAAAAAAAAATGATATATAAGCACTGGAACTGCCCAGTGAAAAAACAAAATTTGGGATCGCCGACTGGAACTGGCATCTACATCCGCAGAGCGCTATATAGGAGCTGACTGATTGTCATTGTAAAAGTATGCATGGCCCTAACAGATATGTATACGTGTTCCTCTTGAATAATTAAACGTCTGAATAGAGCTTCTCTACTTTTGACCTAGCTATAGCAAGATGCTGTGTGTACTCACTTATGAACCATTGAGGTATCCTGTAATCTGTATATTATGAATGCTTATTTTCTTTTGTAAAACTGCATTTTGTCTAACATGGAGTTTATGTTGTGTTCCAAAGCTGTCTGTGCACATTACTTCTTTTCAGCAATAAAACTTTGTTGGAGTAAAAAAAAAATAAAAAAATCCCAATTCAAAGGTTTTAATTTTTTTTCATGTATCAAGGGATGATGACAATTACACACCAAGCCACACGAGTCTTCAATTTTTAGCTTTAACCGGAAGATTAAAGTTGTGGAATAGCCCAGTCAGAGCCCAGACCTGAAACCCATTGAAAATCTGTGGGGTGATCTGAAGAGGGCTGTGCACAGGAGATGCCCTCACAATCTGACAGATTTGGAAAGTTTTTGCAAAGAAGAGTGGGCAAATATTGCCAAGTCAAGATGTGCCATGCTGATAGATTCATACCCAAAAAGACTGAGTGCTGTAATAAAATCAAAAGGTGCTTCAAGAAAAGTATTAGTTTAAGGGTGTGTGCACACTGCTGCAACCATATTATTTTAGGTTTTTTTATTTTTACTTCCCTCCACCTAAAAGATTTTAGTTTGTTGTTCAACTGAGTTGTAAAGTTGATAGGTCACATTAAAAAGGTGGAAAACATTCTAAAATGATTTATCATTATCTCATTTTTTACATGACAGAAACCTGACATTTTAACAATGGTGTGTAGACCTGATAAATAAAAATGAGAAAAAAAGAAAAAGGAAAAAAGGAAAGGAGGAAAGGAGGAAAAAAAGTAGCCACCGCCTTATTAGAAAAGCCTGTTACCTGCCAACATGCTGCTCAGGGATCTTGCTAGTTGTGTGGAAGCAGTGGACTTTCAGCAGAGGTCTAGCAGACACCCTGCAGAGTAAGACCTTACAAACTCTAAAGTCAGGCACACTGCTAACTAAAGAGCTCTACCTCTAACTTCATAGGGGGTGAATCAGACTTCTGCAGAAAGACCACTGCTTCCCCACACAGAGCAAGGAGCCTTCTCCGCAGCATGTCAGCAGGGCACAGGCTTTTCTGCTTAGGCTCAGGTCAGTGGTCCCTGCAAAAGGCCCAGTACACACCACTTTGTCAGAGCTAGAGCTCTTCCAATTACCAAGGAGCATGAGGTTTGCAGATCTATAGGTCCAAGATAGTAGGTGGTGTGTTCGACCTCTGCAGAGAGACCACTGCTTACAGAATGCAAGGATCCTTCTCTGCAGCATACCAGCAGGACACTGGTTTTTCCACTCAGGTTCTGGCTGCTTTCTAAGAAAAATACATAGTAAGACTATACACATCTTGTTTGGACGCACCCAAAATATATTTAGCTGGATAAGCCAGTCCAACAGAGAGGGGAGCTCATCAGTCATCCGCTACTCCTCACTGTCCAGACACTGGCTGGGGAAGAACTGAACTACAAAAACCATTGTGAGCTTGAGGCTTACCTCCTCTACACTGGAGACCTCCACATAGCGCAGGTTGGTGACGTAGACTTCATTGCTGGTGGTATTTACTTTGCGGATCTCGTATTCATGCTTCTTGTCAGGCCGGTTCACCAGCAGATCCTTGATGGTCTCATTATAGATTTCCAGAAAACTGGCTGTGAATTTGTACTATGGGAATTTAAAGAGCAGGTAGTGAAAAAAAAAACTTAACCAGCCACTTAGGTGCTGATCATCTTCACGCACATCAGACAACTCTCACCTGCCACCCCTTTATCTTCAGCTCCTCTGCACTGCTGAAAATCTGCTGAATGGCCCGAGGGATCATCCCCATGGTCTCCTCGGAGATGTTATCTGGACCCTCCATGGTGTACGTTTTCCCGCTGCCAGTCTGTCCATATGCAAATATGCACACCGGATACCCATCAAGAGCAGACTAATTAGGGGAAAGGTTACTGAAGTCAGTAGATGGAACCAGAAAAACAAAAAACACAGAGAACGACAGAGTCAGGATCTACCTGGACCAGCAATGAAATCTCCTCGAACACGGGTGCCTGGCCGGTGGTCGGTGGGAAGACGCAGTCAAAGTTAAAGTCATATTTCACAGATTGGCTCCTCTCTCTGCCAATGTGGGACTGGAGAGGAAAAAAAAAAAAAAGGGAGGGTAAAAATCAAATGCTAGTTTGTAAAGTCACCAGATACAAAAGGGGTTGATTAACTAACACTGGAGCACTCAGAATCTTGTGCAGCTGTGCATGGGAGCCATTACATTACATTGGTTTCTATGCAGAGCTGCACCAGTTTTAGCAAATCTCCCCCATTGTGTCTTCAATGATCAGATGCCATATAAAGCTCTATTAAACATGTGTTTTCAGTACATGGTAAAGCAGCATGCTTACAAAAGGCAATTTGGCCTTAAAAGCATGGACCTATGGTACGCCTTCTTTTATATAAAATATGAATTTAGCTGGTGATGGGGGCAAAGGATACAATTAGTGAAGTTGTCCTTTACTATAGTCCCTAAAACCCAGAGTGCAGGTAGCCTGGACTTTTACCTACCTTGAGCCTATAATCCAAAGAGGTCCCCTTCGACAAGGATCTGGACGTCTCCTCCTCAGACTGTGAATTTGCATTGCAGCTCAATTCAAGGCTATGGGTAGCCATACTTCTGGCCACCTGAAGTACAGCTATCCCCATAGGATTGGGGGGGGGGGGGGGGGTAGCCTTCCCTGCCTGGAGAACAGTGATTTTTTTGCTAGCAGCTATAGCTGTTGACAATCGTATGCAAAAATCCAGCATGCTGGTTGTCCCCATAGAATAGCTGGTTACTGAGCCGGCCGAGATTCGAGCCATCTATGGGCGGCTTAAAAGTGAAGTTGTCTTCAAAATCTCAACTCCAGGTAAAAAGCCAATATTGTGCCTGGAATCTTTAACCTGCAAAGAGATTTGCACTTCTGTTTGGCTTGAATGTGATTAAAACACCCGAGGCTCGGTTTACACTGCCGTGATCTGAAAGTCGGTGCGACTTTTCCAGGTAACTTTAGCGGGACTGATGCAACGTCAAAGCAACTTCAGGGAATGCCTGGGTAATCTTCCTGTAATGTCAGATCCAAATCACATCAATTAGGATGAAGATCCGACTTGGAGTCGACTTCCATTAAAGTCTATGGGTACAAGTCAGATAGAAGTCGCCTTAAAGTAGTACAGGAACCTTGAAGTGACTTCAGTAGTGCTAAATAAGACCGTTCTCACTGACTAAAATGGGGTTTCACATGTCACGTGACTTGGGGTCTCACAAGTCGGATCTCAAGTCCTGGCAGTGTGAACCGAATCTGACAGACAGAGAAGCAAGATCCAAGAGCCACCCCACTTTATGAAGGCGCTAAGCAGCAAGACCTCATTGATGAGGTCATCCCTGTATTCTCCTTTCCTATAAAAGGAGGGTCACAGTGTCAAAGCTTATTTAGATGAGCGAATGCAGTGTGCTTTTAGATTTGTTCAACTTGTGTTTGAGACACTTCCAAGTTTTATTAGAAATTCTTCACAGGTCACTAGACTTACTAGACCCTTGGTGCCCAGCCTGCGGCCCTTTGGTATATGATGTGAAGCCCTCAGCAGTCTATAGTGGGAACATTGATTGGGGTAATAGCATTGATCTCTACTAGCCTCATGTAACGTTACCAGTTTTGTATTGTCTCCTGCAGCATATCCTCACCAACAACGTATCTTGGCCACACTCTCGGACCCTCATTTTCTCTATTAGGTCTGCAGTTTGACAGTTCTCTTAAGCATTACATATATTGAACTTTCATACAAAATATGCTGAATAAACTCAACATTAGCAGCGCTCAAATTTAAAATTTAATTAAAATGTGTGAAGTCCGTCCATATATTCAATTAATAAAACCAAAAGTTAGAAGTCCATCCATATATTCCATGTGCGTTGTGTATCCTAACTGGTTAACCGTCACCCCACCTCGTGAGATCTCTCCCCTATGGTAATGAACTCACCGGATAAATTATATTGCACCTGTGTAATCATCTGTTCAAGGAGAAGCAAACCGGTCCTTCCATCTAAATGTCACTCACAAAAAAAAGATGCATACACATAGCGTAATTCTGTAAAGATAAATGTATTTATTCCCATGCCCCCTTATGAGATTGCACTTACAAAAGCAAAGCAGATAAAAAGCATTGAATAAAGCCCGTCCTGACGAAACGCGTCAAGCGCGACCACGCAGCCAGTCGATCAGCTGTCCCGGGTACGCCGCCCTGCGAGAGATCGACTAGGTGGTGAGAGTTTGACTGAACTAACGTGACAGGACTGCTTTGTTCAATGCTTTCATCTGCTTTGCTTTTCTAAGTACAATCTTATAAGGGAGGACGGGAATTAAATAAATTTATCTTTGCGGAATTACGCTATGTGTATGTATCTTTTTGTCATGAGTGACATTTAGAATGGAAGGACCAGTTCGCTACTCCTTAAATGGATGAGAACACAGGCGCATTCTTATTGTTTATCCGGTGAGTTCATTACTATAGGGGAGAGATCTCACGAGGTGTGGTGACGGTTAACCAGTTAGGATACACACCGCACATGGAATATATGGATGGACTTCTAACTTTGGTTTTATTAACTGAATATATGGATGGACTTCACACATTTTAATTACATTTAAATTTGAGCGCTGCTAATGTTGCATTTATTCAGCCTATTTTGTATGATTTTGTTTATTTATAGTAGCTACCATTATATCTTTTTGGAATTTGGTTCATAAGCACTGGGAGTGGGGTGCTCTGTTTACAACTGTTCACTGATTATTCCACCCGCTTTGGTATATATTGAACGTTATGTGTAGCCCTTTGGTGATGTCAGGGGCCACATTTGACCCCCCTCTTTAGCACATAAGTTGCCAACCACTGTCCTAGGTTGTTTCACACAGCTTGTGCATTCCCATGGACATGTACGGGAGAGGATTGAAAAAAAAAAAAAAAAAAAGCCTAAATCGGCACAGACCCTTAGACAGATCACGCTGTACAAAAAAAAAAGCTCTGATTGGCTAAATGCTGACTTGCAGGGGTCTGAAGTATTTCAAGAGAGTCCAATATATGCGCAGACTGTACCCAACATCTGCCTGGTGATTAAAAGTACATTTTAATAACCATGAGCAGTAATGAGAGCGGATAAAGAAAAGGCAGAAGGTTTTGCAAACTTGCTTTTATCAGCTGAATATATTGAAGGAGTTAGGGTGATGGAATTCACACACATACTTTAGGTGATTAAACCCTGAGCATTTTAATACAGGATCTCTTGATGCAAAATACTGTATTTATTGGCGTATAACACTCACTTTTTCACCATGAAAATCGGGTGCAAATAGCGTGTGCGTGTTATACGCCAATACTTCAATTCCAGCTGCCTTGGAGGCAATGGGGGGCGGGGACGGGACGAGTGCCGTCAGATTACATACAGTGAGAATCTCCTGTTTACTTGGCGGCCTCTGTAATAGGAAGTCAATAGATGGCAATGGCGAGGCTGCTGCATTGATGGCAATGGCGAGGCTGCTGCATTGATGGCAATAGCGAGGCTCCTGCATTGATGGCAATGGTGAGGCTGCTGCATTGATGTGGACTAATAAGGCTGCATTGATGGCACTTGTGAGGCTGCAGATGGGCACTGACCCTTATTTTGCTTCAAAGTTCCTTATTTAAAATTTAAGTTTTTTCCTGAAACTTCCCTCATAAAATGAATGTGCGTGTTATACGCAAATAAATACGGTATGTTGAATAGTAACTTACCTCCTCCACCTTTGTTAAAACAATGGCTTTCTCATCATTAGGAGAGAAGATGATGTTTCCAGCAGGAAGGGCCTTCTCAGATTGGAGGGAGGGCCTTACCCTGCAAAATACACGTATGTTGCCCTGTAATGGGGAAAAGGCACACCGTAAAGAGACCCAGAACATACCTTGTAGATACTGTACATCTAAAAACAAGCAGAATTACTATACATAGTGACAGGGTTTACCTTTAGCTCCTGGACGGTGTTATGTAACCTCCTCCGCTCAGTCTCCAATGCATGCACTTGCGTATCCCGCTCTTTCACGGTATGTTCCAGAGAAGAGATCTGTGCACTCTGATCACTTACAAGTGTTTTCAGTGTGGAGTTTTCTCCCTCCAGACAAATCAGTTTGTGCTATAAAAACAGAAAGAAAGCAATGCCGATTTGAGTTTAGATAAGATTTACTGCTTGTTAAAGTGGAGTTCCACCCAAAAGCCGAAGCTCCCCTTATTTGCTTCCTCCCCCCTCCGGTGCCACATTCTGCACCCCTCCTCCTTCCCCCACCGCCGAGCCATTCACAAAGCGCAGCGTGCTTTGCGCATGCACAGTTGGGAAGCGGCTGTGAAGCCGCAAGGCTTCACTGCTGGTTTCCCTTACAGGCAATGGCGTCGACAGCACCTGAGGGGCGACAGAAACCTCGTCCGGTGTGCAGACATCGCTGGATTCCAGGACATGTAACTGTCCTAATATTAAAAGTCAGCAGCTATAGTATTTGTAGCTGCTGACCTAATTTTTTCGGGGGGGGAGAAATCGGGTGCAAATAGTGTGTGCGTGTTATATGCCGATACTTCAATTTGGGCTGCCTCGGAGGGGTTGGGTAGGAGGGGGGGGGGGGGGGGACGAGCGCCGTCAGATTACATACAGCGAGAATCTCCTGTTCACTCAGCGGCCTCTGTAAAAGGAAGTCCCGTCTCCTGGGCCGGCATTGGACCACTGTTCTGTTTATCATAGAAGCCGGTCCAGGAGATGGGACTGCATTAAAGACATCGCCTAGTAAACCGTAGATTCTTGCTGTATGTAATCTGACAGCAGTCATCCGGCCCCCTCCACATGTCCTCCGAGGCAGCAGTAATCTGAGGTGAGAATGCATAGATGGGCGCTGGTGAGGCTGCATTGATGGGCGCTGGTGAGGCTGCATTGATGGGCGCTGGTGAGGCTGCATTGATGGGCGCTGGTGAGGCTGCATTGATGGGCGCTGGTGAGGCTGCATTGATGGGCACTGACCCTTAGTTTGCGTCATTTAAAATTTAATTTTTTTTCCCTGAAACTCCCCTCTTAAAATGAAGGTGCGTGTTATACGCAGATAAATATGATAGTTTAATGTCTACTGAAAAAACACAGAGAGAGGGCGCACCAGCCTAGTGCATTATCTCTGAAACTATTTATTCAACAAAGACGTAAATATATCCACTCAGACTAAAAGCATATCAAAGTATTACAAATCAGTTTGTCCACTCCGCTTGCTCCTGGACTTGGGATGGCTTTATTCAAGATCCTAATGGCTTACGCGTTTCTAGCGTCGTACCCCCTTTCTCAGGCAAAACCTTTTTGGATCTTACGCCCTTGCCTTTATATAGGACAATGGCAACAGCATAGAGTTCCCTTGCTCCTCCCCTATCGGGGTGGGTGTAATCCCCTGAGTCCACAGTCCAGAGAGGGCAGCAGAGTGTGGTGTGTTTATATATCCTATTCTATAATGGATGCGTTATAAGCTCTGGAATCAGACCACCACACTCGTGTGCAGGAGGGGGTTATGTTTTATTTAGTTTAATGTCTAGTCTGGGCACAGGTGCACTAAAAAAAAACAAAACAAAAAAACCCAGCAGCCATCTCCCATAGTTGTACATAAAAGCAAGCACACGCTCACAGGCTGTACAACCGCCTTTATTCAAGAACGGAGTAAAAGACACAGATAAAACAATGCTGACACATTTCAGCCAGGAACGGCCTTACTCATGAAATGCATCAGATGGTTTTATCTGTGGCTTTTACCCCATTCTCTAGAAAAGAATATTTCACAGCCCATTGAAAAGAACCTTAATGAATTGGCCAACAGTAGGATGGAATGAAGAGGAGGAAACCCACAGAAATGGCTTGTTACTTGATCAGAGGACCTCGGTATTGCGGTAAGTTTAAGAATAAAACAACCTACCTGCTTATGCTTTAGCTGCTCTGCGAGATTATGACTTGTCTCCCGTAACTCTTGTGCAGTATGTTTCTCATTAGCCAGCTCGGTTTCCTGTCTCTGGCAAAGGCCAGTCAGTCGCTGAAGTTCTCTCTCCAAGTTCTCCAGCTTCTGCTGTTCGGACTGCAGCTTTGATTCCACGGTTCTGACAAAAATGGGTGATTGAACAAATATCTCAAGTCATCACCATAACACTATTTACAGCTTAACTCCAGGCTTTTTTTTTTTTGTGGTCTTAAATGAAGGAATGGTTAGTATTTTTAGGCTTTTTATTGTGCTGCTAAACCAACAGACCCACCCAAAAGGGGGAAGCTCCAATGGTCCGCCTCCTCCCCCCTTCCGCTGCCACATAGGGCACAATTTCTTTGGTGAACTGAGACAGGTACCCCCTCCCACTTCTGTCTCAGTTTGGTATGGCGGAGAGAGACGGAAGTTCAACCCTCCCCTTCTCTCTCTCCGACCCCCCCCCCCCCCCACCGGCCCATTCACAAAGCGCAGCACGATTCGCGCAAAGCTTCACTACCAGTTTCACTTGGCAAAGATTGCGGCGGTGGCAGCACCAAAGAGCCTATTCAAGAATCAGCTTGGGTGAGGACACCGCGGGATCCCTGGACAGGTAAGTGCCTTAATAGTAAAAGTTAGCAGCTGCAGTATTTGTAGCTGCTGACTTTAAAAGTGTTTTTTTTGGGGGGGGGACGACCCTCTTTAACCAATAAGAAATGTACTGCACATATTACTCGTGTGACAGCACACCTGTAAAAGAAGATGAAGAAAAAATAAAAAAGATATTACCCAGTTTAAAATCCACCCCAAAGTGTTTTGCATATCTAGGTAACTTGATTGTTCAAGTGGAACTTTACTCATAACAAAAAAAAAAAAAAAATTTAAATGTTCTTTAGCAAAGAACATACATTCCACATAAATAATTCTGCCACAAAAATTTGCATGTGCTCCAGCATTGTCCCGGTTTCTTCTTGCTGGAGGCTCAAGTCCAGAGCCCCTGAGCAACATTAAAAGGGGTGGGGGAGATTTATGAACAGAGCTGCTGCATTCATAACAGACCAAGGGTTTCTGCTCTGTCTAGAGCAGAAGTCTCCAAACTTTCTAAACAAAAAAGGGCCAGTTTACTGTGGTTGGACTATGGTCAGTGGGAGGTTTCATTGTTGGCATCAGTGGGAGGAATAGTGCCCCATGGGACGGGCAAAAGCAAGTAAAGGGCTACAGTTTGGAGACCCCTGGTCTAGACCAGGGGTCTCCAAAGTTTTGAAAAAAAGGGCCAGTTTACTGTCCTTCAGACTTTAGAAGAATTGTGCCTCATCGTTGGCGTCAATGGAAGGCATTTTCCCCACTCATTGGCATCAATGGAAGGCATTGTGCCCCATCGTTGGTGTCAATGGAAGGCATTTTCCCCATCGGTGTCAATGGAAAGAATTTTGCCACATTGTTTGCATCAGTGGATGGAATTGTACCCCAAGGGCAAGATATAGGAAAGCAAAGGGCCGCATCTGGCCCCTGGCCACAGTTTGGAGACCACTGGCCTAAAGGAAGGTTTTATAGCAATGGAGGTAGGATATTAATCAGACAATGCGCAGTTCCTAGGAAATTACCTTAACTGTTGGCTGAGATCAGCGTTATTAATACTCAGCGTCTCGACCTGCTTCGCAAGCTGCTCCTTGGTGCTCGCAAGACGAGCGTTCTCTCCGGAGAGGGACTGCACCCTTCCCTTGTAAGTAGTCACTTTGTCCCTCATATCATTGACCTGACCCTTTAAATCCCAGGCTGCACGCTTCTTTGCGCCTGCTGGCTGAGGGGGTGCTAAGCAGTAAATGGGAAAATCAATATGAATTAGTATAGACTAACACAGCCAAAAACACAAAAAAGTACTGCACACTGAACTAGTTATAAAGATGCTGAACAATCTGTGTGATCTTACACTCTTTGTGAAGAAAAGGCAAGAAAACTGTTGATGTGTAAAATCTGAGTGTGTGTGTGAGGGACTCAATGGTGGGTCCCAGCAGCCCTTTTTATGGCTGGACAGAAAAGAAGTGAAGCACAATATAATATATAATCACCTTCTTTATTGTGTTGTAGCAATAAATACTTCAGCATTTGCATCATTTAAGGGAAGAATGAATCTTAATAACCAAATCTATAAATCATATCTCCCACCAAATATACAATGCTATTACAGGGAATGCTGCCAATTCGACTTACAGCTCTGTGCAGACTTTCTTGGGACAACAGTGAGCAAATAACACAAGCAGAACATAACGTTTCAGGAAGTTCAAAGTATAGAGAGAGCACAGAATGCTATCAGCAGGAGTCACTTCTTAGGAGTTTTCCTGACACAGGAGATAAATGTGATGGGGGAGGAGAGCTCAGCACACCAAACACAGCTCTGCATGCTCCTTTGCTGTGTGTGAAGGGGGCGTGTCTCATTCCTCCAATCAGCTCACACAGTGTAGAAGAGCTCTGTCTGGAGCACTCCGCCCCCTCCTCTCTGCTCCTCACAGATCCTTCTGATTGGATCACAAATCATCATTTTCAAATGGATGTAGAGAAGAAATGGCCGCAAATAAATGCGCGATGTGATTGCAATACTATTACTTTTTAATGGCACCCCAATTGCGGAGCAATTTTGCTCAGCTGCAATCGCAACAAGCCACGCCGTCGCCCAAAAGAAGCTCCTGCAGCTTTTTGAGCGACAAGCTTCGCGCGTTGCGATTTATCACAGCAAAATGGCACGATTGGAGTTGTATTAAGAAGTAATGGCATCGCAAACGCGTCCTGCCACAATTTGGAATCGCAGCGATTACGCCCACGATTCAAAAAGCATAGGTGTGAATGGAGCCTTAAAAAGTGGATGTAAACCCTCACATATACCTAGTGAAGTGAAGAGCCTCAGATGATACACAGAGATGAAAAAAATCTCTAATATAGCAAATGTAGGTTTAAGAACGTTGTGCGATGATCTCTAATAAATTATATTGTATCAGCATGATAAAATGTATAAAAAGTTATACATCTTTGTTACAAAAAATTATTAAAATGCAACACATCAACAGGGCCACATACTAGCCCACGCTATATAAAAACAGAATGGAAATAGTAAAGGTATCGGAGAAAGCCTACACGGTCCAAGCCGCTTCTTCAGGGCTGCGGTCTCCAACTACTGTAGATACCTTACACTATCATCGCATCCATTTAGACTATGGGGAGACAAATATTCAAAGAACCACGTAGGGATAGACCAACCTCTGAAGCAAAGTTACCAGACCTTCACAGGGAATCAAATATGCTTACAATAGAAACGAGGGGACACCTGGGAAAAGATAATTACTGCACACTCCAAAGTATATCAAAAAGGAAATGATCAAATATGCTTACATACAATCTGAAAAGGACATCCAGCTTTCAGAACGTCATAGATATCCTCAATGGCGGCTAGATGGTAAACATATGGAGGTCGAATAGTCGAAAATTCAAATAGCATCACAAAAAAAAAAAAAAAAGAAGAAGGTTGGGGAGGGTTGTCTGTGTCCACCAGGTAAATAACTATCCACAGCAGTTCCTGGGTCTCCCAAGAGCCCAAACCACCATTGCTGGTTTCCAGCTGCTCTCCTGTGTCGGAAGTTATCATGCTGATAACAGAGGAACGGAGCTGCAGAAAGACACGGGACTTTGAGTTTTGGAGAGAGATAAGTAAACACTACAGATATATGTGCCCAGGTCTGATTTCATGAATGGAGTTTACATCCACTGTAATCCCTGTGTATAATCTGAGGCTATTAATTTCACAGGGTATATGAGAGGGTTTACAACCACGTTAATACAGGGATCAGTGCTAATAAATGGACTTGCACTCTGACACTGGGCAAGAAGAGGTTACCGTCAAGGGCGATCAAGGGTTAAATGTGTGCCTGTGTGTAACGTGTACTGCTTTTAATAAGGATCTTAGTTTTTTTCCCCTGCTTAACAGCAAGATCCCCTGTCAGTGAGCAGAGCTCTGTATTGTTTACAATCACAGAGCTTTGTTTTGTGAATCACTGAGCCAATCAGCGGGTGCTGGCGGCCAATAATTTGCCGAGACCCGCAGACCGGCTTTTACTAGGTACATGATCCAGTGTTGGCAGGCCGCTTTGCTGCCACACTAGTATGGTAAGCGGTTGGCAAGCAGGTAAAGCAACACAAAACTTTACAACACAAGAGGGCTATGATGGAGGAAGCATTTTTTGTTAATGGCTGCCCTCACACCAGCCTTCTCACACAGTTGTTCTGCTCTGTGGCAGAATGCCTTAAAATGCACTTTTCATTTTTGCTTAGACTTACCTGGTGCTGTCACTTTGGGTTTGGCTGGTGCAGCTGTAGCTGCAAGAAAAAAATAAAAAATTTTGACCAACAGGACCAGACTTAGCCAGCATATAGCTTAATAACACAGGTCATTTAAATATTAGGGATTGACCGATATTGTTTTTTCAGTGCCGATAGGATACCCATATTTCTCCCACCTCCTATGCCGATATATTTTTTTGATGATATTTTGTACATGTAACTTATTTTTTTTTAACAATGTCATTTAAATTTTTGTTTTTAATCACTGTTATTGCTGTCACAAGGAATGTAAACATCCCTTGTGACAGTAATAGGCATGTGAGAGGTACTCTTTATGGAGATGATATCTGGGGTCTATAAGACCCCAAACCCCCCCTCTGCACTTCAAAGTATTCAAAACATCAAGATCTGCGTTTTTGAATACTTTATTATTTTTTTTAAACTGGCGCCTCTAACCACTTAAGCCCCGGAATAATTTACCCCCTTCCTGACCAGAGCACTTTTTGCGATTCGGCACTGCATCGCTTTAACTGACACAATTGTGCGGTCGTGCGACGTTGAACCCAAACAAGATTGACGTCCTTTTTTTCCCCACAAATAGAGCTTTCTTTGGTGGTATTTGATCACCTCTGCAGTGACAATTTTGAAAAAAAAAAAGCTATATTTTTTACTTTAATAAATATCCCCAAAATATATATATATATATATATATATATATATATATATATATATATACACACACACACACACACACACACACACCTACATTTCTTTCTCAGTTTAGGCCAATATGTATTCTTCTACATATTTTTGGTAAAAAAATTTGCAATAAGTGTATATTGATTGGTTTGCGCAAAAGTTATAGCGTCTATAAAATAGGGGCTAGATTTATAGCATTTTCATGATTTTTTTTTTTTAATTAATAATGGCGGTGATCTGTGATTTTTATCGTGGCTGCGACATTATGGCGGACACATCGGAGACTATTGTGGGACCAGTGACATCTATACAGCGATAGGTGCTACAAAAATGCACCGATTACTGTGTAAATGACACAGGGCAGGGAAGGGGTTAAAACACTAGAGGGCAATCAAGGGGTTAAGTGTGTCCTAGGGAGTGATTCTAACTGGGGGGAGGGGGGGGGAATGACATGACAGCGATCACTGCTCCCGATTAACAGGGAACAGTAAATCTGTCATGTTGCTAGGCAGAAAAGGCGATATTATTATTATTATTATTATACGATATTTATATAGCGCCAACAGTTTACTCAGCGCTTTACAATGTATAAGGGGGACAACACAATTACAGTACAATACAAAAGGTACAGGAGGGCCCTGCTCGTAGAGCTTACATTCTAAAATGGAGGAGGTGGTGGTACAAAAGGTAATAGCTGCAAAGAATGATTTGATGGGGGTGGCTCAGGGACAGTTATGTGGGTGTGGGATAGGCGATATCCCTACTGCTGCTTATAATAAAAGCCGAGCGGCTGTATTACAATAAAGCCGACCGTCCACTCTAAAAGAACGGTACCGGGGTGATGCCTGCAGCTGTAAAACCCCTTGAAGCAACATCAGTCAATTTTTGGACCGATACATCTGAAAAAGTAAATATCGGCCGCGACAAAAAAAAAAAAAAAAAACGGCTGATCCCTATTTAATATGGACTTGTCATTGAGAAATCCTTATACATTATATTCATGCTACTAGAGCAAGCATCTAACAATGCCTACACATTGATCTATTTTCTTGTAATGATTCCCATTAAAAATCCCCAGATTCATCTTTGTGCCGAGCTTACAGAACTTGTCATTTACTTTCCCGCAACACCATGAAAAAAACAAAACAAAAAAAACAAACAAACAAAACGAAAACAAGGAGCAAGAAACGAAAACAAGGAGCAAAAAACAAAAACAAGGAGCAAAAAACAAAAACAAGGAGCAAAACACAAAAACAAGGAGCAAAAAACAAAAACAAGGAGCAAAAAACAAAAACAAGGAGCAAAAAACAAAAACAAGGAGCAAAAAACGAAAACAAGGAGCAAAAAACAAAAACAAGGAGCAAAAAACAAAAACAAGGAGCAAAAAACAAAAACAAGGAGCAAAAAACGAAGCAAAAAACGAAAACAAGGAGCAAAAAACGAAAACAAGGAGCAAAAAACGAAAACAAGGAGCAAAAAACGAAAACAAGGAGCAAAAAACGAAAACAAAGAGCAAAAAACAAAACAAAGGAGCAAAAAACAAAAACAAGGAGCAAAAAACAAAAACAAGGAGCAAAAAACGAAAACAAGGAGCAAAAAACGAAAACAAAGAGCAAAAAACAAAACAAAGGAGCAAAAAACAAAACAAGGAGCAAAAAACGAAAACAAGGAGCAAAAAACGAAAACAAGGAGCAAAAAACAAAAAAAAAAAAAGTTAGTTGCATTTAAAATGACCACCTACGAGTTCACTTACCTGATAAGTTTGCTCTGTTTCTTGAATTCATTACTACAAGAGACTGCCGACCTGCAAACACCAAACATTGCACAAATTTAACTGTGTAATAGTATATTTTTTTTACCTACTTTTTAAAAGTTTGGTCCAATTTTGAATGGGAATTTGAGGCCATTTGTGCGAAAAGCTAGGCCTGCTATGAGTAATTCAGTTTTAGAAGTAGCCTTTTTTCTTTTATAATTAGGGAAAACAAAGTAAAAATCGTGCTTTATGGCAAAAAATAAGTAAAAAATAATGAGGCAGGGTTAGCATGGGTGGTGGACGCATATCCTGTTCTTCACCTTGTGAAAAGCGCATTATGGTGGTAAAGGGGTAACAAAAGTCAGCAACAAAAGTCAGCATGACCTAAAGCTGATGATTGAAAGCCCAACTATAACTCCCCAAACTAACTATTCTTAAAAATTCCTCCCCTGCTTCTCCTGTACTTGTCTGTTTTTAAGCTGCTCCATCCCACAACTCCAGCAATGAGCGGCTGCTGCAGGGGAGAAGAAGGAGCAGTGACAACAGCTGGGCAATGAGAGCCAATAGGTGACATTACAGCTCCCAGATTTCACAGTCGTTGTCAAGCACCCTCTTACTCAGAACTGCAGGATTACATGACCGAAGCAGATTGAAAATCATTAGGAACACATCTGTTTTTTCAGACAGGTTAGGCAGGATAGCTAGGGGTGGACAACAATTTTAAAGAATGGTTATATTTAGACTTTTAGTCTTCCTTTTTAAACTTTTGTTTTTGCAGCCGCACAGCAACAGATCATTTTTTCATTTCCCAGACCTGGGATTTAAAGCAGAACTTCGCTCTCCCAATCAACATTTTTAATCTTCATGCTGCTGACATTAGTAAATAGATAGGAAGGGATGATATTTACTTGTTTTTTTCTTCAGTCACTTCCTGTTTTTTTGCCTGGGCAAATGAGGTCCATACATTCCAGGAGCCTTCAGGAGGTTTTTTAATCAGCTAAGTACTCGCCTACATGATTGCTTGAGCTAAGGGCAGATGGATTCAAGGAAGTGAATGCTACATGAATCATTTGCCCTTAGTCAAGATGGCCACTGCCAAAATTGCAAGTAGGGGTGTTTTTCAAAGTGATTTCTCATCAAAATAATGGATGGCGCTGTGGATGGAGGGGGTATTGCTTTGAATATTAAAAATGAATTTCCTTATATTTAGTGTGAAAGTGAATATTACAGAAGTGGATTTCACCTACCTACCCCCCCCCCCCCCCCACATAAACAGTGGTGTGATGTTCTTAATTTCACACTGCAAAGGGAACAATTAACTTACAAACATGGGGGGATGTTCCCACAAATTCCAGAAGATATGGTCCTGGTGGGCGGATTCTAATAATTCACTTTTTGATGCCCCCTCTCAGAATGCAGAGGATAATAATTAAAAACAGATCTAATCGATTTCCGTGGGAATTTTTTAGTAAAAAAAAAAAAAAGGACTAAAAGGTGGATAGAGGGTAAAAGGTCAGAAGGGTGATATCGGGGGTTTAACCACTTCCAGAACGCCGAATGTCATATGAAGTCCTCGGCTTTCAGTGGTGATATCTGAATGATGCCTGCAGCTACAGGAATTACCATATATACTCGAGTATAAGTCGAATTTTTCAGCACATTTTTTGTGCTGAAAGTGCCCCCCTCGACTTATACTCGAGTCAAGCACTTTTCTGCAGTAAAAAATTTCATTTTCCGAACCGACTTTGGGGCCCCGTATCTCAGGACCACTTGGTGTTAGAAACCCCAAATTTGGTATGCAAACCCAGTGGAACTGGTACCACAACATATCCAAAGCTTAAGTTCCTAGCCCTAAGTGGCCCCGAGATACGGGGCCCCAAAATCGGTTCGGAAAATGTCATTCTCTGCTGCAGAAAAGTGCTTGACATTTTCTGAACCGAATTTGGGGCCCCATATCTCAGGGCCACTTGATGCTAGGAACCCCAAATTTGGTGTGCAAACCCAGTGGAACTGGTACCAGAATATATCTAAAGTTGGGGTTCCTAGCACCAAGTGGCCCTGAGATACGGGGCCCCAAAGCCGGTTCAGAAAATGTCATTCTCTGCTGCAGAAAAGTGCTTGACATTTTCTGAACTGAATTTTGGGGCCCTGTATCTTGGGGCCACTTGGTGCTATAAACCCCAGCTTTAGACATGTTATGGTGCTAGATCCACTGGGTTTGTACACCAAATTTGGGGTTCTTAGCACTAAGTGGCCCCGAGATACGGGGCCCCAAATTCGGTCAACTGTGTCCATCTGCAGCAATGTCATTTTGGGACCCTTTGGGTTCAGAGAGCCCACATTTTGGCTGCAGCTAGGGGGCATCTAGGAACCCTTAACTACTGAGTTTGAAGTTCAGGGGACCTATGGCTGCAAATGGGCACAGTGAGGCATGCAAATGGGCACAGTGATGCTGCAAATGGGCATTGTTGACCCTCTTTTCCACTTACAGTAGCTGTGCATTTCTCACCCTCGTCTTATACTCGGGTCAATAAGTTTTTCCCATTTTTTTTGTGGTAAATTAGGGCCTCGACTTATACTCGGAACGACTTATACTCGAGTATATACGGTAACCAGATATCTTTTTTTTCAGCCACCGATTCTGAACACCATGAGGACAATCATAACGGCTGTTCAGCTGCTTGATCGTTCTTAGCAGCGAGAGGAGGTTATGTCCCCCCCTCCCGGTGCTTCTCCGGGCTCTCCTGTGCGATCGGGGACCCGGAGAAGGAATCCGCCAGCGCCAGAGGACAGGCATAGAGATTTGAGGGACAGATAGTCCTTGGCAATCTCTATGACTCTCGGAGGCCCGCACGCGACGTGCGGGCCTCCGAGAGTCATAGAGATTGCCAAGGACTATCTGTCCCTCAAATCTCTATTTGAGGGACAGATAGTCCTTGGCAATCTCTATTTTTTTTTTTTTTGATCTGATGCTTTCCAGCCTGAAGGAGAGATGTGGGGGTCTTATAGACCCCCACATCTCTCCATAAAGAGGACCTGTCACGCACTATTCCTATTACAAGGGATGTTTACATTCCTTGTAATAGGAATAAAAAAAGTGATAAAAAAAAAATTGTTAAAAAGGGAAAGATTAAAAATAAAAAACTATATAAAAACTATAAGCGCCCCGGTCACCGCGAGCTCGCACGCAGAAGCGAACGCATACGTAGGTCGTGCCCGCATATGTAAACGAGATCCAAACCACACGTGAGGTATCACCACGAGCGTTAGAGCGAGAGCAATAATTCTAGCGCTCCTCTGTAACTCTAAACATGTAACTTGTAAACAAATTTAAAAGCGTTACCTATGGATATTTTTAAAGTACCGAAGTTTGGCGCCATATCATGGGTGTGCACAATTTTAAAGCATGACATGTTAGGTATTTATTTACTCGGTGTAACATCATACAAAAAAACTGGGCCAACTTTACCGTTTTGTTTTTATTCATGAAAACATTTTTTTTTTTGTGGAAAAACAAAAAACGCATTTGAAAAATTACTGTGTAAATCCCATGTGACATAAAAAGTAGCAAGGACTGCCATTTTAGTCTCTAGGGTGTCTGAAAATTATTTATATATATATATATATATATATATATACATATGCAATATCTGATTTTGTATTGTTATAGGTTTATTTTTTTCTGGTTTCAGAAACTTTTCTTTGTGATACACTTCTTTGTATTGTCAAAAACTGATAATAAAAATTACTTAATTCAATAAAAAAATAAAACTAAATTAATGAATAGCGTTAAAAATTGTGTTTCTGATGTGTAGTGCTCAGATGCAGTGAAGATCCGCTTTAAGCAGATGTCACCTACCAATTACTTGAGGTTTCGGTAAAGCAACTGCAGGAGCCACACGGGGCCTGGTGGTGGCAATGCTCGCTGCCACCCGAACTTTCGGCGGCTCGGCTTCTGGGGATGAAGGTCTCAGACGTTTCTGAGGGGACAAAGAGTAGGTTTACTTTTCTGCTTTCTCAGTAAACATAGAACTAGAGCTGAGTGAGCGGATGATAACAGGAAATTCCTATGCTTGCAAATTCAGATACCATAAAATTGCACAGGGTATTGCTTCACATTTCTATACATATTCCTTCAAACATAGCAAATCTTCACAAGTTTAGGCCCACTTTAACAGTTGTTAAGGGAAGTTGAGTGATTGCAAATTGAGTGTCCCCCCCCCCCCCCTCAAAGGCCAACCTACAAATTGCTACTTTAGGGCCTCATTCACACGAGGTGTACTATAGAGTACGGACATGTGAGGCTGTGTATACCTGTATGGAGATGCACAGGTATTACGTGCATGCCCATGTAGGCAGTTAATTTTGGCAGCAATTCAGTTTTAGTCCTAGTCTTTTAACCAAAATGGCATTTTAGTTTTAGTCTCATTTTAGTCTTCTGCAACTGTTTTAGTCGACTAAAGCTCCAGTACATTTTAGTGGACTAAAACTCATTTTAGTCAACTAAAATCTAATGGGTTTAGTTACATTGTAATGCATTATTTGAGCATTTCTCTACAAATTTCCAAACTCATTATATACTTCTGGAGTAAAAAATATCGAACAAGTTATTAAGGTTTACACATGCACTACAGACACATATTTAGGCGTTTAATGTCTTTATTTAAGCAAAGCCAAGTTTCGTTACACTTCTGTCAATAAAAGCAATATTCTTGCAACGTTAAAATAAAACAAAAGAAAAAAAAAAAACAACCCAAAAACTGAGTGATGATGCCACCATGCAGTGCACATTTACATGAATTTTAACAGTTCTGTTAAAGTTCTGAACTTCTGTTCAGTTTCTTGAACTGTTAAAAGTTCATGTAAATGCGCACTGCATGGCGGACCTGGTATCATTACGCAAAGAGTTTTTGGGGTTTTTAGAACACAGCAAGACATTTCAGCAGCTACAAGCACACAGCACTGTCACTGGAGGGTAATGCTCATTTCTACAATAAGAATCAGTTTACTGTAGTGGGTCGACCAATATAGTATTTTCAGGGCCGATACCGATTATACGGCTGCCTTTCAGGCCGAAATCAGGTGCAGATATTCTGTAGATTTAAATTTTAGTTTTACACTGTCCATTTAAAAAAAAAAAAATTATATATACACATTTTTTATTACCGTTATTGCTGTCACAAGGAAGGTAAAAATCCCTTGTGACAGAAATAGGCAGTGACAGGTACACTTTATGGAGAGATAAGACGCCAAACCGAGAGAGAGAATACTTATGGCATTTGTTGTGGTAGCCTGCGCATTTTTCCTATGAATTAAAAACCTGTTGAAAATACTGACTATTCCTATCGCAATAAGCACAACCCACAAGTATTATTAGGAATGCTTCTTATGTTAGAAATACCTGGAGAATAAAACATTTGTATTTGTTACGATTCATTTTAAGGAAAGCACTTCATGCCAACATGACCATTGCTCCATTTCGCCAACCTCTAGTGAGGTCACCTGTGACACCGAATACTCTCTCTAGTGTGGGGGGCAATGTGGATTTTCTTACGGCATAGTCCTCTGCATTTTTTATTTTTTTTTTTATTTTAAGCAGCTCCTGAATATTCTCATCTGCCACATCAAAGGTTTTACAGACAGTAGGGTTGACAAAACAAGCAGCTGACGAGAACACATCAGTTGGATCTAAGAATGAAGCACAACACTGGTTTACAGTCTCTTTCATGCTCTGTGCAATTGTGGCAAGGTCTTGGTAGCTAGTGCTCTGATGAAAGTCCTCAAGGTGGCTGAGTAAATCAAACAGGGCAGGGACAGCCAGGGACATGGAGTCACTTTGGAGGATTTTAGTATGTACCGCAAAAGGCAGCAGCAGTAGGTCATGCAATGATATGAGCTTTTGCCATTCACTAATGCTGCAGAGTGCTCTGGACGGTGGTCCGAGGAGGCCTGTATTGCTGCACAGTGCTCTGGACGGTGGTCCGAGGAGGCCTGTAATGCTGCACAGTGCTCAGGACGGTGGTCCGAGGAGGCCTGTAATGCTGCACAGTGCTCTGGACGGTGGTCCGAGGAAGGCTCTGAGGAAGAAGGTTAAACCTTCGAAACGCGTAAGCCAGCGGCGGTCCGTGTGCCTCCCTCCTGGGATCTGGACAGCTGCCTACCACTGGAACTATTGCCTTTGTGCGTTTGATATGCTCTTTTACCTGCGACTTTTGTGAGTAGCTTTTTACCTTGTTTTTAATTCATTAAAATTTGCCAAGGATAATGCGCTAGGCTGGTGCGCTCTCTTGTTTCTTTCGGTGGTCCGAGGAGGCCTGTAATGCTGCACAGTGCTCTGGACGGTGGTCCGAGGAGGCCTGTAATGCTGCACAGTGCTCTGGACGGTGGTCCGAGGAGGCCTGTATTGCTGCACAGTGCTCTGGACGGTGGTCCGAGGAGGCCTGTAATGCTGCACAGTGCTCAGGACGGTGGTCCGAGGAGGCCTGTAATGCTGCACAGTGCTCTGGACGGTGGTCCGAGGAGGCCTGTAATGCTGCACAGTGCTCTGGACGGTGGTCCGAGGAGGCCTGTAATGCTGCACAGTGCTCTGGACGGTGGTCCGAGGAGGCCTGTAATGCTGCACAGTGCTCTGGACGGTGGTCCGAGGAGGCCTGTAATGCTGCACAGTGCTCTGGACGGTGGTCCGAGGAGGCCTGTAATGCTGCACAGTGCTCTGGACGGTGGTCCGAGGAGGCCTGTAATGCTGCACAGTGCTCTGGACGGTGGTCCGAGGAGGCCTGTAATGCTGCACAGTGCTCTGGACGGTGGTCCGAGGAGGCCTGTAATGCTGCACAGTGCTTTGGATGGTGGTCTGAGGAGGCCTGTGGGATGGCCTAGAATACACAGTGCTTTGGATGCCAGTTGTCAGAAGAAGCCTGTAATGCACGCACAGTGCTCACTGCTCTGGACAGACTGTGGTGCTTTCTGCTCTGGATGTGGTAATCGTGCCTCGGGAGTGGGACTCTCGTCGGGAGACCAGTGATGCACAGTGCTGCACTGGACAGTCTGCTCCGAGGCCTGTAATGCTGGCTGCACAGTTGCTTGCTGGGAGCGGAAGCAGGTGGAGCTCCGTGGAAACAAGAAGTTGGCTCACGAGGGTAAACGTCCCTTGCTTCACATTTTCAACGGAATTAATTTTCGTCCTAGGTATCATTGGACGAAAATGTGGTGTACTTTTCGTTTTTGTGCAAAAATGCCGCTGATGAAAATTTTGACAAAATTTTTTTGTTGACGAAATTAACACTGGTAGGCATTCCCATTGAATTCAGTTGGAATGCAGCGGATGCACAAACACAGCTTCCAATCTGCCATCAGTGCGAGTCCCCAAATATAAGGCTTTGTTCCCACACAGCATACTAACAGCCCCATCAGCTGCAGATCCTTAAAAATACCTCTTGGTTAAAGGAGCCATTCCCCTAGATCTACAAGGTTTTATCCACCCCTGATATGTCAATGGTCAAAAGAGATGGACCACAATGCTCAGCCCACTCAACGCTGTAGGATACGTTTCTTGCAGCTGCCTGGCTCTTGGTGCCTCCTTGGTGATGTAGGTAATGCCACGGCCATGGTGTTGTCCGTCTTGACTTACATTGGAGAACAGTTGAGAAGGGGAATGAATCCTCCAGAGTTTACCGGCCCTGAACAGAAGGAGTATCCGGGTCTGTGAATCCGCTGGTGCGGGTGCAAAAGAGGTACCACAAAGTCATCTATGAAGTATGAAGGGGATTATAAAAGTGATCCAAATGGTAGAGAGGCCTTCTGTATTCAGATCATAGGTTGCAGGAACAGATGCTGCTGTCCACAAGCCTGAAGCTGGAGAGAAGGATCACCCAAAAGGAGAAAGAAGCGTTGCAGAGAATGCACCGGAATGGGATGCCATTGGTGAGAAATTGCTACCTGTGACAACCCCCAGCACTTACTGCGAATAAGAAGTATTAATGCAATTCCCCAACCAATGCCGAGCAAACTAGGAAGAAAAACAGAAACATGAAACAAACCCCTAGGACTGGCTTTACCCTCGACATCTGCTCCTGGTTCTCATCGCTCAGCTGCCTCTTCCTGTTGGGTAGGACAGGCAGACGGGACATCTTGAAGGACTGCTGTTGCTTCTTTTCTAATGAAGTCTCCATATATTTAGAATCCTTAATGAAAACAAATAAATCATTAGATCCAGAAGATAGGGATTATATTATTCATCACAATAAGAGGTACATTGGTCACTTAGCCTTTCTTTACCAACAATGTGTACTCATGCATGGAAACTCCAATTTCCCATGGGCAGCAATCACTTCTAACAAGACTAGCAAGTGAAGCGATTGCTTTGGTCCCCCTTTAAGCCCATAGATAAGATACAGAGGCTTAGTGGTTAGCACTTCTGCCTTGCAGCACTGGGGTCCTCGGTTTGAATACCAGCTAAGACACTACCGTCATGGAGTTTGCATGTTCTCCCTGATACACTACCGCTACATATATAATAAAGTGCTAATATACTCAAATGAACTCCGTAGATAATAAAAGTGCTTTGTGTGTGACACGGAGCACTTAAAAAACAAACAAAAAAACAACCCTTTACAAGCACTTTAACAACATGTTATACTTACCTGCTCTGTGCAAGAGTTTTGCACAGAGCAGCGCCGAGCCTCCTTCTGGGGTGCCCTGTCGGGGCTCCTGGCTCCTCCCCTTCATCAGGTACCCCCACGAAGAGCCTTTTTCCATGGGGGCACCTGTGCGAGCACGCTCACGAGTCCCACTGCTGCATCCATTGACACAGACAGCGGGACTTAGCCCCGCCCCCGGCTCCTGTGTCACTGGAGGTAGGTTTTCTCCCACACTCCAAAAGACATGCTGGTTGTAAACCGCTGGACGTTTTTTTTTTTTCATTCTTACTCTGCAAGGTAAAGTCATAATGTACTAGTATGCATTGCATACTAGCACATTATGTTAAACTTGCCTTAGAACGAAGCATTCCAGCATCGAGATGTCAGAGCCACAGGCGCTCCCATCTTCACCAGTCTTGCTTCCAGGTTCGGGGACTGCAGCTCTGTGACTGGCTGGAGCTGCAATGACATCACTTCGGTGCATGCGCGCGGGAGTCGCCGGTCATGGCACAGGGCTCTGAAGGAACAGAATTGGCTTCCGCTGCTGTCTATAAAATCCAGTAACAAGGGGGCGAGGCTGAAACCCGCTGTCTGTCAATGGATGCAGCAGCGGGACTCGTGAGCGCGCTCGCACGGGTGCCCCCCATGGAAAGCGGCTCTCTGTGGGGGTACCTGATGAAGGGGAGGAGCCAGAAGCCCCAACAGGGCACCCCAGAAGGATCCGTGCTGCTCTGTGAAAAACTCTTACAGAACAGGTAAGTATAACATGTTTGTTATTTAAAAAAACAAAAAAACAATCCTTTACAATCACTAAGTGCTCCGCGTCACACACAGAGCACTTTATAATGTACGGAGTTCATTTGAGTATATTAGCACTTTATTATATATGTAGCGGTAGTGTCGCACATATATGTTGGTGTAGGTTTGGAATTAACCCTTCACAGGGTAATCATAATGCAGGCAGCTACAGGGTAATGCACTCCATACATAGATATATATATATATATATATATATATATACACACACACACACACACACACATATATATATATATATATATATATATAAATAAAATACACATACATACACACAAAATAAAAGGCACATCATTTAGCAGGTAAAAAAAAAAAAGTAAGAAGTGCATTTATTATTTTTTTTTTTTACACTGTAGCCTCTATTTAAAGCATTGCACCAACAATCAGCAAAATTGTGACAGCGGGTACGAGGAGAAGATCCCCCCACATGCCGTCATGAATTTATCCTTTAAGCTCGGTTCACATCTATGCGAATTGGATGCGTTTTGAACCACATCCAATTCACATAACACGTGCACCAGAACGGCTTTCAATAGAGCCAACTCAGACATGTTCCGGGGCGGCCGCGGTCCATTTTTGAAGAGAGTCCTGGGCGATTTTGGGTCTGCTTTATGTGCGAATTCAAGTAAAAATTCACAATTGAACCGGCGAAACAAAACCGCACCGGACTGCAAATCCCTGCCGGACATGTGTGAACCCAGCCTTAAAGAAGAGCTCCAGGCCACCCCCCCCCACCCAAAAAAAATAAGTCAGCAGATACAAATACCATTGAAAAAAGGAGGGGTGTGGAGGCGCCATCCACACCCCTCCTTTTTTCAACATTGATTATCAACAGGTAACAGGTAATGGACACCCTCTGAGGATGGCTGGCTCCTCATTCTAGAATATACCTGCCTTATGTTAATGTGCTATTATAACTACCATTGTACTATTTACCTTAGACATCACATGCTGGGGAGCGCCGGAGACCCCCCCCCCCCATTTTTGATACAAATACTGTAGCTGCTGACTTTCACTATTAGGGCACTTACCTGTCCAGGGATCCAGCGGTGTCCTCATCTGAGCAGATTCTTGAATCGGCTCTCGGGTGCTGGTGACGCCATCTTGGCTAAGGGAACTGGAAGCGAAGCCTTGCAGCTTCACAGCCGGATCCCCACTGCGCATGCACTTTATGAATAGGTGGGCTACAGGGGAAGGGTGCGAACTTCCTGCGGCAAACTGAGCCGGAAGTGGGAATCTGTCTAAACCAGGTACCCGCCCCCCCCAAAAAGGTGTCAAATATGACAAGGGGGGGGGGGAGGAGTAGGCAGACAAGCAGGGCTTTCCCTATTGGGTGGAGCTCTGCTTTAATGTGTCGCTGGGCGGCCGAAATTGGAAGAGCCGTCAGACAGAGCTCTCGGTCAGCAATAACGATCGATAGCCAGCGGGACTGGCTCCTGGTCATGTGACCACTGACAGCGAATCACAGCCGTCACATGATTGACCATGCCGCCCCCCCCAAGGTATACAGATCCTATTAAAGGGTTAAAGCGTATAATCACCCTTCCTCCAGCGCTGCACTCTCACCGGTCACCTTCTGGGTACCAATCTCCGATCGTTTTTTATTGTCTCGGCCAAGATGAGGTCACGCTAGAGATGCCACCTCATCCCTTTAAACCCGAACACATATGAATTACACAGGTTCTGAGGCTAATTAAATGCAGATAAGGCACCAAGTGAGTTTAATTACCACCTTAATCAGCCACAGAACCTGTGTCATTAATATGTGATCGGGTTTAAAGGGATGAGGTGGCAACCATATGTCACGCCTGTGCATGCGCAGGGGAGTTTTATAAATCCATGGCGGCATTGCTGAAAACTGTACGCTGAGCTGCGGGTGCACGGGGCGGACAGATGGGTCATGTGACATAACTAAAGCTACAATCCTGATTTCAGCGGGTGACATTAATACTGGACAAAGCTGGGCATTCATACACATGGGCACAACAGGGATCTGGCAGCGAAAGGGTTAAGAGTTGAGCCAGTAGATTGTAAGCTCTGCAGGCAAGGGTCTCCATCCTACATGTGTATTCTTATTGCTGTGCTTGTTTACATACACCCCCTATGGACTTCCCACACTCTATGTACATCAGTCTACAGCACTCTGTACTGCACCACGGCTGCTGACGACGCTACATAACCCCCTCCTTTGTACTATAGAAGATATGTAACCCGTGCAGCAGCAGCAGCGAACGTCCGCCTGACCACCCCGGACCCGGCACGGCTACTGTATACAAGTACTTACCCTTCCGCTCCGATTCGTTAACCAGCCAGCCTTCTCTCTGTTCAAATTCAAACCAGGCGGCGGCTAGCGCGGACAAAGGTCCCGCCTAGTGCCTCCGCCAATCAGCGCGCAGCTCTGGCGCCGCTCGCGGCCCTACTGGACAGTTTTTAAAAACAAGGCTGGAAAGCGGGCGAATCTAGCCAATGGGGAATGGGGAATGGGGAAACGTCACGACGCGGCGGCGGCGGTTGTGTTTTGGGAAATGCCGTTGAAGGTTTTGTCCTCTGTGTAGGAGCCATTTTGTCGAAGATAGCTGTGGGTGGGACTTCGGGAAAATGACGTCCAGTTAGGAGAATAAAACACTGAATATTAAATATTAAAAAATATTTCGGTCTTACCTTTTCTTCTCACAGTCATTCCATTTTTGTATTTGCTCACTATATATAATATATATATATATATATATATATATATATATATATATATATATATATATATATATATATATGTATATATGTATGTATTCAGTGTGTGTGTGTATATATATATATGTATGTATATGTGTGTATTCAGTGTGTGTATGTATATGTGTGTGTGTGTGTGTGTGTATATATATATATATATATATATATATATATATATGTGTGTGTGTGTGTGTGTGTGTGTATATACAGTATATATACACTGTATATGCTATGGGTGTGATGGCTGTATTTGTTTTCTTTTTTTTTAAGCGTTCCCCTCTGTTTTCACCTGGTGATCCTCCGGTGTTCTATCAGAATACCGCTACCCATCAGAAAATGCAACGGAAGTGAGGTTGCGAACCAAAATGCTTATTGCGCATGCGATGTACGTTCCAACATGGCCGCTATGCGTCTCAATAGGTTTCCTAATCTGACAGAACACGAAGGCGGCAGCAGACATCTTGTTACACCCAGGCAAGTCTTCAATTTCACAATTATTTTAGCAGTAAACTCACCTTATATACTGAAATAGACCTTTTCACCGCAACCGAGTGAGGGTGTCAAAAAAAATTGTCCCTCGGCGCCAAATGACTATCAGTTTGGCGCTGAGCAGTGCAGGGTGTAGCAAGATGGCCGTCGCCACCTTCTGCCTGCAGGCTTGTCGCTGCTTTTCAAATGCAACATCAAAACAGTGTCACAGATTAAAACATACTGTATTTCATTATATAAGGTGAGTTTACTGCTAAAATAAGTGTGAGATTGAAGACTTGCCTGGGTGTAAGAAAATGTCCACTGCCAGTGCCGGGACAAGGTCATCTAGAGCCCTGGGCAAACATGCTAAACTGTGCCCACCCCCCACCAGAGCAAATATGTGTTAGCAACCCCCCCCCCCCCAAAAAAAAAGAGCACTAATCTTCATGCTTCAATTCAAACCCCCTGAGCCCCCCCAAATTTCCTATCCCCCCACAATCTCCCCGCAGCCCCCTCCCCCACCTCTCCTGATACCACAGTGCCCGGGCAGCTGTCCCTCCTGCCCACCCCTTGTCCGGGCCTTGTCCGCTGCTACCCTCGTCTTCTGTCACATTAGAAAACCTATTGGAACACAAAGCGGCCATGTTGGAACGCATGGCGCAAGCGCAGTAAGCATATTTGCTCGGAACGTCACTTCCGTTACATTTTCTGATGGGTAGCGGTATTCTGACAGGACACTGGCCAGTAATACGCCTCCTGTATTCGAGCGCCCCCACTCTGGATGAAGGAGCATCTTTGGACAGCAGCATTGTCAGTCTGGGGGGAGGGGAGTGTTGGATGTACTTGCAGATTTAGATACACTAACAAACTGAAGCCAAACTCCCGCTCACACTGCACTTACACAACCAATTACAGCAACAGATTTTCCTTATGGGAAATAGGTTTTATATAAAAAATAAATGCTGATCATTGTAGGCTCCCCTGTCAGTTTTACTAAAGCCCACAACACTAAAATCAGTCTGTTTATGTAGTAAAGCATGCTTGTTATACTCACTGTGGAACCTAAGGGGTTAATCCTCTGCATTGTATAAAAAGGTTGTTTGATCCAGTCTTCTCTGATCCTCCCTTTCTTCCACTGTCCCCAATCCATCTCCTGATATAACAGAGGCTAAGGGACGAGCTGCACATGCTCAGTTTGGTGTGTATTGCTAGAGAGTCTTTTATTTTCTTGGGAGTGTGCATGTGATCAGCACTTTCCAGACAGAGGGTCAGGGGTCCCGCATCCTCATAGAACAGTCAGAGTACAAGCTTTAACCAGACACTGATAGAAGTCACAAGACTGCTGTATACCGCTGATGAGAAAAGGTATTTAGCAGTTTATATTTACTAAAATAATTGCATTTCCATGTTCTGTGTACTGTGGGGGACCAGATATAGTGAATGCAGAGTCCTGGGTTTAGTAACACTTTGAAACAGAACTAAAGTCACAAACAGTGAACAGATAAGCTATTTTTTGCAGAAGAGACATGCCTGCCCACTCACTGTCTTCTCTGGCATGTAAACTGAGCTGTGCATGCGCAGCTCATCCTGCATCGCCGACATGATCCCTATGTGCCGGGAGGACTCCCGTGAATGCACAGAGGTGACATCATCCCACACCAGCCAATGAAGATGGCCGAAGACCGACACTCAGAATAGGATGCCGGCACACCAGTGAAGGACGGGGACCATTGAAGAAAAGGTTGGTTTAGCACTGGTTTAAATGGTTTGTCTCATCCCTCTAACTGACACTTTTGCTAGACAGCATGATCTGTTAAAGAGGTTGTAAACCTCAAAAAAAAAAAAAAAAAGAGTTACTTCCAGGTTTGCAGGCTCCGGCGCTGTGATTGGCTGGAGCCGCGATGACGTCACTCCCGACGCACGGATGCCGCCGGTCACAGCATGTTCCCTGAAGAAACAGCATGAGCGGGCAGTTCCTGCAGTGCAGTGCGCATGCGCCGATGATGTCGGCAGCAGTGTATATAGTAAACATCTCCTAAACGGTGCAAGTTTAGAAGATATTTACAGTACTTACACGTAAGCCTTATAATATTATATTATATCATACCAACAGGTACAATTAAAGAGGAAGACTTTACTTCCTCTTTAGGAAGTTAAAAAAATCAGCAGGTGAAAATAAAAAAAAAACAAAACAAGAAAAAAAAAATAGATATACTACTAATGGCAGTGATCAGCAACTTATAGTGGGACTGCGATAGTATAGCAATCTGACACTAACTGACACCTTGTGGGAACCAGTGACACTAATACAGTGATCAATGCTAAAAAGATGCACTGTCACTGTACTAATGACACTGCATAAAAACAAACTATGCTGCTCTCAACAATACTGAATAACGTACCTGCTATTGCTGTAGGCTATTTTTGCTCCTCCAAAGGCCTGCCCGAAAAACTCCCGTACCTGCCATTCCATCATCCTGGCCTTTTGCTAGCACGTTGCTGTGATGCTTCAGCCGACTCTCCAGCCATTGATGTAGTAAAAGACGTAGTTACTTTACCTTTCTTAGCACCACTATTTTATTTAATCTTGCTATACTAATCCCTCGCATGCACACCAAGTGCTTGAGCGGGACGATTCGATTTACACGTTGCCGTGGTAACGGCAATGTACTCGCCACCAATTACGTGGCATTTACAGTGTTCAAAAACATAATAATCTGCGGGGCTAAGAGTGACAATATAAAAAACGCACCAATTTGGTGCAATGGTACAAAATGAAAAAGTATAGAAATAGATGAAAACAAAAGTCCACTTCAATTGTGCATATAATAAAAGTGACAATCCCAATCCAATAATGCAGCACCACTATGTGGTGAAATGTGTCTGGTTGAGAGGAATTCCGTGATCACCACGTGAACCGTCACCGCTATAGGGAATGGACTCTGATCAGAACAAACAGACTCTATTACAGAATCAAATCAGCCTGTGAATAACATCCTGTCATGAGGTACTGCGACCCATGTTGCTTGATCAGATTCCCGTGGCAACTCCAATTTCCCAGATGTTTATTAGATATTTATGGCAACCATTACATTACGAGATTCCACCATGAAATCAGAATAGAAATGCCCACATAGTGTGAATCCATAAGAATGCATAAATATAGTAAAAAATGATTTCGTGCTATAAAAATCTATCACCTCAGAGTAAAGTGCATACAATAATTCAAAATTCCTGAACGTGCAGTGTCTAAAAGTGCTCCATAGTGCAATAATACATCAAAGTGCTATGTGCATCAAAATGAAAAATCAATAAAAATAAAAAATTAATGAGATAAAAAGTTCATCATGTGTATCAATGTTCAAAGTCTATATTATGCTGTTCCACTAGGGTCATATAATAAAGGTGAAAATTGATAATAATCTTGAATTTTCTGATCCGGTGGCACCGGGCTCTCTAGACTCTCACCTTGAATAAAGTTATTAGGGGCATTGAAACCAGGTTCTTTGTTCTTTGTGATATAGTGGTGTGGAAGTGGAACTTCTCTGATGTTGTAGCGATCTCTCTGCTTGTCAGTACCTGCGAGTTGTAAGAACAAAGGGGGTTGCCCACCTGGGCTCCACCGGTCCGGTGGTATGAACAGGGAGGGGAGAGAGAAAAGATGCCTCCAATGGTGTAGTAAGTTTAAACGAATGGCTTATTTATTAAAAATTCAAGTGGTCTTACATGTAAACAAAATAAAAACAGCATAAAAAGTAAAAGAGTTGAGGAGCGGCGTTAGGGACGCCTCCTTACTAGTTTCCGGTTTCGTCTGTGCTCGGCCACGCCCTACGCGTTACGTCACCGCCCGTGACTTCAACTGATTGATTTTTCACTTTGATGCACATAGCACTTTGATGTATTATTGCACTATGGAGCACTTTTAGACACTGCACGTTCAGGAATTTTGAATTATTGTATGCACTTTACTCTGAGGTGATAGATTTTTATAGCGCAAAATCATTTTTTACTATATTTATGCTGAGTGAAAGTGAACACTGTAGATTTTGCTGCTATCCATAGAGACATCATCACCGTTTATTTGCCTCAACTGGCACATATACATGTCAAGACCAGTATAGAAACATTCACACTACCTATACACTCAATTTAGCGCGAGGGATCACAATACGCCATAAGAATGCATGCCCCTGATGACGTCAGTTATGACAAAACATGTTGAGTGGAGCTAACACACGTGACGTTGCACGCCTGTTCGAATTGTTTGTAATACCTGGAAATACTTGCAATATTACTTAGAAATGTTTTATACGTACAGCGCTGCTTTCTGGGCTCACACGTGAGTAGTTTTGTACTTTGGTTTTAATAAAAATCGTTTATGGATTCACACTATGTGGGGATTTCTATTGTGATCTCATGGTGGAATCTCGCAATGTAATGGTTGCAGTACCTCATGACAGGGTATTATTTACAGGCTGATTTGATCCCACAATAGAGTCTGTTCTGGTGAGCCCCGGATCACACCAGTGCGGCTTTAAAATCGCACTACTTCTGCTGGGCCACTCAAGGACATTCACAGAGTTGTCCCGTAACCACTCCTTTGTTATCTTATTTACATATACTGTAGGCAAAAGTATACCTTAGACCAGTGTTTCTCAACCTTTTTTTTCAGTCAAGGCACCCTTTAACTATCTCAGACAATCTCGAGGTACCACATTCTAAAATGTAAAACCTATTGTAGTAGTTTTACATGATGCAGCAATAACCACACAAGTAGGACACCCAACATTACAGGCGATTTATTCTTCCAAAGCAAATACACTTTTGCAAAGTGGTACTGACTAGTTTTCCATTGTTTCTCTTCTCCCTCAGGTTTTTCTCCATCACTCAGCTAATGTGACCCCCAATGCTGATGGAGAGATGCAAGGGAGGGTCAAACAAGGATGCTGTGCAGGCGACTGAAGGCCTCCTCATCAACTGATGATGTCATTAGGATGTAATGGTGAACAATAAATACCTGTGACTTAGTGTAAGTAAAAGGCAATCCTCATCCACACCGTGGCTTGTGTGTTCGTTCGTTCGATCTCTATCCATACATACACACACACTCCTCTCTCTCATATATATATATATATATATATATATATATATATATATATATATAGAGAGATATAAATTATATATATATATATGATAGATAGATATATAGAGAGAGAGAGAGAGAGAGAGACGGATGGAGATGGAGAATATAGACGGATGGAGAATATAGAGATGGAGATTATATATAGAGAAAGAGGTGTGTATGTGTATATATCTATCTATGTATCTAGATATATAGCTAGCTAGATAGAGATGAGGATGAGGATGAGGATGAGGATGAGGATGAGGATGAGGATGAGGATGAGGATGAGGATGA
>JBBGZY010002707.1:170000-196300 GCA_037952925.1 Lithobates clamitans
GTAGTGAGTGTACAGCTTGTATAACAGTGTAAATTTGCTGTCCCCTCAAAATAACTCAACACACAGCCATTAATGTCTAAACCACTGGCAACAAAAGTGAGTACACCCCTAAGTGAAAAATGATCAAATTGGGCCCAAAGTCCCAATATTTTGTGTGGCCACCATTATTTTCCAGCAATGCCTTAACCCTCTTGGGCATGGAGTTCACCAGAGCTTCACAGATTGCCACTGGAGTCCTCTTCCTCTCCTCCATGATGACATCACAGGGCTGGTGGATGTTAGAGACCTTGCGCTCCTCCACCTTCCGTTTGAGGATGCCCCACAGATGCTCAATAGGGTTTAGGTCTGGAGACATGCTTGGCCAGTCCATCACCTTTACCCTCAGCTTCTTTAGCAAGGCAGTGGTCGTCTTGGAGGTGTGTTTGAGGTTATGTTGGAATACTGCACTGCAGCCCAGTCTCTGAAGGGAGGGGATCATGCTCTGCTTCAGTATATCACAGTACATATTGGCATTCATGGTTCCCTCAATGAACTGTAGCTCCCCAGTGCCGGCAGCATTCATGTAGCCCCAGACCATGTAACTCCCACAACCATGCCTGACTGTAGGCAAGACACACTTGGCTTTGTACTCCTGACCTGGTTGCCGCCACATACGCTTGACACCATCTGAACCAAATACGTTTATCTTGGTCTCATCAGACCACAGGACATGGTTCCAGTAATCCATGTCCTTAGTCTGCTTGTCTTCAGCAAACGGTTTGCGGGCCTTCTTGTGCATCATCTTTAGAAGAGTCTTCCTTCTGGGGCGACAGGCAATTTGATGCAGTGTATGGTCTGAGCACTGACAGGCTGACCACCCACCCCTTTAACCTCTGCAGAAATGCTGACAGCACTCTATTTCCCAAAGACAACCTCTGGATATGATGCTGAGCAAGTACACTCAACTTCACTGGTCGACCATGGCAAGGCCTGTTCTGAGTGGAACCTGTCCCTTTAAACCGCTGTATGGTCTTGGCCACCGTGCTGCAGCTCAGTTTCAGAGTCTTGGCAATCTTCTTATAGCCTAGGCCATCTTTATGTAGAGCAACAATTCTTCTTTTGAGATCCTCAGAGAGTTCTTTACCATGAGGTGCCATGTTGAACTTGCAGTGACCAGTATGAGTGAGAGCAATAACACCAAATTTAACACACCTGCTCCCCATTCACACCTGAGACCTTGTAACACTTAAAGCCACATGACACCAGGGAGGGAAAATCGCTAATTGAGCCCAATTTTACTTAGGGGTGTACTCACTTTTGTTGCCAGGGGTTTAGACATTAATGGCTGTGTGTTGAGTTATTTTGAGGGGACAGCAAATTTACACTGTTATACAAGCTGTACACTCACTACTTTACATTGTAGCAAAGTGTCATTTCTTCAGTGTTGTCACATGAAAAGATATAAGAAAATATTTCCAAAAATGTGAGGGGTGTATATACACACACATACATGTATGTTTTCAGGTGTTTATTGCCTCTCAAAGATTATAGCCCCCCCCCCCCGACAATAAAAGTTAAATTATCCATTAAAGAAACTAAGTTAAAGCAAGAAAAAAAAATGTAGTCAACATTTTATTTTGTAAAACTGATTACATAACACCACACTATATCTAAAAGCAAAAAAACAAAAAAAACAAAACAAAAATAAAATATGTCGTTTTCTTGACAGTGGAGGGTCATTGACAAAAGTAGAAGAGTAAGAAGAGCAATTTTTAAAAAAAGTTTGAACATAGACGGGCAGAAGATTTACCGCCACTAACGGGCAGTGACACCGTTTGCTTTCAAAACTGCTGGTATACACTTCAATGGTCAGTGCAACTTAGCACTATGTCCAGCAAGTTAAGAAAATTGTTGGGTGCAATGATGAAGACTGCTTCCATACTATAGCAGAAATGTCACTGCTTCTTAGGGAGCAATTATACCACATAATTCTCATCAATTCATCGTACCGGGCTATCAGAATCAGAGCATATATTTTCAAGTCAGCCATGATTGTAACAGATACATTTTAACCTCTTCCCAATGGCCGGTTAAGGGAGTTCTAAATGTCAGGACGGATGTATCATGAGATCACTGTAATAGGCTGTCACAATGGTCACATAAGCAGAAGCCCATCCTGCTGGCTCCCAATCATAAACAAGAGACCATTAGCTTTCTGTGCCAGCTTGGTCACTGTGCGGGGGAGCACACCATGAGCATGAAACCATGGTCCTAATGGACGCATATGTGTGAACTGCTCTGTAGTTTGTTTCACATCCAATATAATGGAATATTGAACAAACTTCTATCTGTAAGTGCTTTACTATATGGCAAAAACGATGCCGACTCCCCTCTAAAATATTGATTTAAGTTGTTTCCAGTGAAGCTTATTGTTAATAAGGACATTATAGACAATTGTGCTCTTCCAACAGTTTGGGGAAGACCCTTTTGTGTTCCCAGCAGGACTGTGCCCCTGTGCAGAAAGCCATCATCCTAAAAACATGATTTGAGGAGTTTGGTGTGGGGTAGTGATGAGTTAAAGTTCAGGCCAATCCCGCAGGACAGCAGGCTACCATGCCCAATCAGCTGCAGGCTTCCCCACCACAGGCGCACATGAAGGGGCAGGGATTCTAGTGACACCATTGACCTAATATGGCCACATTGCCCAAGTATGGCTATATCATTGACCAAATAGGGCCACGTGGCCATATTAGGTTATCAATGTCATCAGAATCCCTTGCCCCTTTGTTGGGTATGGCCATGGGACAGGGAATACCCTGGCTGCAGAGGACTGGTCCGGCTGCCCGATATCATGCGATAACTTCTGCCTATGACTTAACGCATCACTAGTGTGGAAAAACCTGACAGTACTGTACAAAGCCCTAACCTAAACCCTACAGAACACCTTTGTGATGCATTAAGAATGCTGAATACGAGCGTGGTCTTCTCATCCAACATGAATACCTGATCTCACAAATGCTCTTTTGGCTGAATGGGCACCAACATCCTCCAAAAGTGCGAGGCCAGTTGGGGGCGTCCATGAAAATTTTGACCAGAATTACTGGCTATGACCCGATGTTCGCAGTGATACCATCTCACATGTGTGGGACCAAAATTTTACACTGTTGCTTTTTTTTTTTTATCACTTTTATTGCTGTCACAAAGAATGCAAGCATGCTTGTGACAGCAATAGGCAGTGACAGGTAATCTTTATGGAGAGATCTGGTGTCTATAAGACCCCAAATCCCTCCTCTTCACTTAAAGGGGTGCATTAAGGTGAAAAACCTTCTTTACTTCAGTAGCGCCCCTGACCCCCCCTTATACTTACTTGAGCCCCATAATTCCCACGATGGGAACGAGCACACCAGCTCCAGACGGAGTCTTGTGTCCCGATTGGATAGATTGTTAGCAGCGCAGCCATTGGCTCCCGCTGCGGTCGATCAAATCCAATGACGCTGGGGGCGGAGCCGAGTCCTGCTGTCTGTGTCAATGGACGCAGCAGCAGGACATGGGAGTGTGACCGCACGGGTACCCAGTAGGAGAGGGCTTCTCCAACGGGACACTCGAGAAGAGGAGGAGCCAGGAGCGCCGAGGAGAGATCCCAGAAGAGGAGCATCGGGGCACTTGGCATAACCAACTGCACAGCGGAGGCAAGTATGACATTGTTTTTAAAAAAAAAAAAACTGAACCTTTATAATTCCTTTAAAAGCATTTGGAGATCGCTTTCGATATTTGAAAATGGCACTGTTTACATCCAGGTAAACCGGAAGTTATGTCAAGCCACCTCTTCCGGGTTACTATACCGAACAGCCGTTCCCGGCTTTGTCTGGCTGGGCAGGCTGGCTGGCAGCTCGGCTCCCCCGGTGGAACGGAACAGTCTGAGCAAGTCCCCTCCCACTGCTTATAATAGCAATTGTGTGGCTAGTTAGCCGCTCCGATTGCTAATAAAAGAGAGCCGACTGCCAGCTCTAATGAAATGTTACTGGGATGATGAATGCAGATGCAGGCATCATCCCGCTACAACCACTTGAAGACCAATGATGTACTAGGTACATGACTGGTTGACAAGTAGATAATAAATGGTATATTGTTACCGTCGAGCCATGTAAATTAAAGGCAGATGCAAAATCAAAGGAGCACCCCACTCAGACACACACATTGGTACTTCAATGACTCGGCACAACCGTTAAAAGGATTCTAAATTTCATTCTGTGCAACTAGCTACTCTGATCGCTAAAGTTCTATAGTCACTGTGACTGTATTCTGAATCTAAGCTTGGAGAAAAATGCAGCCCAGTGGGCTCCCTGGTCCTAGCAATGCCCCCTTTGCCAGCCCACTGCAGGCTCACCCACACACACCAAAGCATAAGAGAAAGGTTGCATGGCACATAAATATGTCCTGCCAGGAAACAATTTGGTTAATTGTGAAATTTGCTTACAAAAGGGTAAACAAAGTGGAGTTTTCATGGTTAAGCTGCCTCTTAGAGCCAGATCATCCATGATTCAACCTAGTCAGAAGCCTCGGGTCTGGTGAGCGCCGATAGGGGCCCCAACTACAACCTTTAGTAAAATAGGGAAGGCTTTAAAGGTCAGCCTGCGTGTCATCCCACAAGGCAGGATGCACTTGTAGGCCTCTTGTGTCTGATGGAGTGAGCAATGCACAAAGGGGCAGCTTCCGTGCAATCCTTATCAATTGTAAGGATCCGAGGGGGCGGGGCAAGCTGCCACTTTGCCTAGACCCCCATTGCGCCTTAATCCACCTCTGCCTCTGAGCATTTGCAAATATGTAAATGAACCCCTTTTGTTCCTACAACAAAACTGAATTCAATATCCTCCTGTAAGGTGAGAGCTCAAGTATCACTTTATATAAAAAAACAAAAACAAAAAAAAAACAAAAAACGAAAAAACATCCTGACTACGTTAAAGCTAAATTATGCTAAACAGGTAACATGTAAAAGTCTGCCTTGTTACAATTCACATTGTAAAAATATTTGTTTGTTTTTTTTCCCTCCCGCAGGTCATTACGCTTAAGCTTGGTTAACATAATAAAAAATGAAAATCTGAAACCGGCAACTGGAAATCGCACAACTTTAAAAACGTCACTACACATGGAAATGTACATCATTTTACACTGCCCCGCTAATACAAAAAAGTTGTCTCTTTGGACAAGTTGTTTCAGCTCTAAATTCATGTTGCTGTGGGCTGGTCATCAGAGGGAATCCTGCAGAAAAAAAAACAAACATAGGATGATGGTTAGTGCTGGCTTCAATCTGCGACAGTCAGGGAGCTAACACAAAGTGAAGAATCACAAGAAAGGGGGAAAGAAAGATAAAATTAATAACCCTGTCGCTGCCAGAGTCGCTGTTGCTTTTTTTTTTTTTTTTTTTTTGCACACGTTTAAAAACTTTAATTTTGGGCCTGAAGATTACACAAAACCCACAAACATTATATATTTTCTGAAAGCAGATACCCGAGAATAAAATAGAGGTAGTTCCAATTTTTTAGGTCATGCGCTATTATTGCAAGTGTCTACGAAACGCAAAATTTCAGTAAAAAAACAAAACACATTAATGTGAATTTTAGGGCAAACGCACGCAGTAAATTACCCAAATTTTTGGTAAAATATAAAAGACGAGGTTGCAACGAGTAAATAGATACCCAACATGCCAGACCTTAAAATTTTTGTGCGCCCGTGAAATGGCGTCAAACTTTAGTACCCTATATTTTCTATAGGCGACGCTTCAAAAGCCCCCTATTGGTATCAGTTTAGTGTTACGGAGGAGGTCTTGTGTTAGAATTATTGCTCTTACTCGGGCATGCGTGTCAATATGCAAGATGCATATCGCAATCAATGTAGGAGCCCTGTTCTTGTGGGTATATGTGGGGGTGGGGGATGCTTTTTTTTTGGGGGGGGGGGATTTTATTTGCTAGGGTGCAACTTTATTTTTTGCAAAAAGTCCCCTATGTGATGATTTTTTAGGTGACAGGTTCTCTTTATTGAGATATGCAGGGTCTAAAAGACTCCCAATGTCTCCGCTGTGCTCCACTGAATGTTTTACAATGCAATGGTCATTGCAAAACATTATTTCCCGGCTGAGCTAGCCAGGGACACGAGAGCTTGACCTGAATGCGACACCGGTTTCTGGGTCATAAGAGGGGGAGGAGAGCAGACGTGTGTCCGCTCTTCTCCTTCCCCTCTACCCGCCGGCACCAGCCATGGAGATCCCACCGGCACCAGGGGTGTGCGCGAGCGATAGGGGGGGGCAGCGGAGTCGCCCGAATACTCTTACCTGGCAGGCAAGAGTCTGCCTGTCAGTTTTCACACACAATCCCGGTGGCTGCAGTCACTGGATTGTGTGCGACACCCCCTGCCGTACGGACCTGGCAGCAAAAGGGTTAAAGGAAAAAAATGTGTGTTTATGTATATCCGCTTGCCGACCACTCATGTAGGAGTACGGCGGCAGGGCAGCTCTCCTGCACTGTATCATGTATCCAACACGTGATCCAGCTCTTCTGGGTAGTGGGTGCGCAATCAGCGGGTCCCGGCCAATGATTGCCGATTGGTGAAGAGGACGTCAAGACAGAGCTATGTGAATGTAAAACACAGTGCTCTGTTCTGTCAGCGGAGATGTGCCGTTTTTTGCTTCCTTGCAAAGCAGGAAATAAAAACCAGCACATCCCTAAGAAAAAACAGCACACAGTGAATGCACCAAGCACCGTTAGTGCCCCACCATTGGTGTTTGTGGGAGGAATAGTGCCCCGCCATTGGTGTGTGTGGGAGGAATAGTGCCCCGCCATTGGTGTCTGTGGGAGGAATAGTGCCCCGCCATTGGTGTCTGTGGGAGGAATAGTGCCCCGCCATTGGTGTCTGTGGGAGGAATAGTGCCCCGCCATTGGTGTCTGTGGGAGGAATAGTGCCCCGCCATTGGTGTCTGTGGGAGGAATAGTGCCCCGCCATTGGTGTCTGTGGGAGGAATAGTGCCCCGCCATCGGTGTCTACCTTTTCTTCTGAATACTTGTTACAGCGGATAGAGATCCTTTAAGCCTGTGCACCCAGTGGAAAGACTCCACTTCAGATATGTCGAGAGTCCCCGCTGTTGAGAGCGCTGCTCTAGTGTGTGTTTGATGACAGATTGAGGTATAGAGCCAATCATCGGCTCTTTACCACATGATCAGCTGTGTCCAATCAAATGTAAATAGACAAATGTAAGAAACAGGTGCATCTCACGTGGGCTCCAAATAAAGTTTATTGGAACATCCAAAATAACACCAATAGACACCAGTAGTGGTCAAGGTAGATGCGTTTCACACAACAGAGTTGTGCATAATCATTACCATTGGTCTACCTTGACCACTACTGGTGTCTGTTGGTGTTATTTTGGATGTTCCCATATACAATTTGGAGCCCACGTGAGGTGCAGCCGTTTCTTACATTGACTATATACCACGGAGGCGAGCCAGGGCTTACTTTTGTGTGTATTCCAGTGGGGGTAGTGGTAACACCTGGAGCGGTGAGTTCTCTTCACTTGCACATGTAGATAGAAGCTGGTAATCGGCACTCATTTCCTCATGCTGAGAGCATGAGGATCGGAGAAGAGAGCCAATAACAGTCTTCTCTTAAAGGGAGCTGTACACTGATTATCAGTGTCCTAATTATCAGTTCATTCCACCAGTGCTGCCAATGAGTGCACACCAGTGCCTCCTCATCAGTGTCACCCATCAGTGCCTCCTCATCAGTGTCACCCATCAGTGCCTCCTCATCAGTGTCACCCATCAGTGCCTCCTCATCAGTGTCACCCATCAGTGCCTCCTCATCAGTGTCACCCATCAGTGCCTCCTCATCAGTGCCCAACAGTGCCTCCTCATCAGTGCCCACCAGTGCCTCCTCATCAGTGTAGTCTCATCAGTGCACATCAGTGAAGGAGAAAAATAACTTGCTTCCAAAATTTATAACAAAACTAGGAAAGTTTTTTGTTTTTTTGTTTTTCAAAATTTTCGGTCTTTGCTTATTTAGCAAAAAAACAAAAAAAAAAAACAAACAGTGGTGATTAAATACCACCAAAAGGAGAGCTCTGTGTGTGTGGAAAAAAAACAAAAAAACGATAGCAATTTTGTTTGGGTTGCAGGGCTGAATGACCGTGCAATTGTCAGTCAATAGTGCCCGGTAGGCAAGTGGTTAAAAAAGAGTGAAACTTTTTTTTTTTTTTGACACACCGCACATATGTAAACCAAAATGACGTTCAGTTGGGGGTTTACAACTACTTCAAAAAAGACAAGCAGGTAACACTAAACCCCAAATATTATACATAACTGCATTGTACAGTATATACATGTCCTGGAGAACTTTTTTGTTTTTTTTTCCTCAACAAAAGTGAAGCTTAACTTTTTGAACTAAGGAATGTCCAGCATTATGTGGGACAAGGAAAGTTCAATCATTAATATATTAAGTACTTTAGAAAATAGGAAGCTTGATGTAAATTAATTGGAAATCCCTACCAGTTCTCTGCCAAGGTCGTGAACTTATTTATCCTCTTCATCCTCCTCATCGTCGTCATGGTCATGGTCATTGCCATTGCCATTGCCATTTTCATTGTCTTCCTCGCTGTCAATATCATCTTCATCCTCTGTGTTTGATTCCGAACTTTTCACCTGCAAAATACAAAACCGCAAATTTTACTCAAAAAGACAAAATATAGAGCATTTTCAGACACAGCAGTTCACACATGGAGGTTCTTTGTTTTTAAAAAAAAAAAAAAAATCTAATTTATTTCTTATTATGGTGCTCTGGCCATCAAGGGGTGAAGTACATGTAGTGCTTTGCCCCATCTTTTTACATGCTGAGGAAGGCTAGCTACGTGGCTGGACAGGACACCAACACCTTGACACCCCACCACTTTAGCTCCAGGCCTTTTTCTGACACTTATTGTTTACATGCATCAGTATTTTTTGCTAGAATATTCGTTAGAACCCCCAAACATTATATGATTTTAAAGCAGAGGCACTAGAGAATAAATTGGTTGGTTTTTGCAATTTTTATGTAACACAGTATTTTCACAGCAGTTTTTCAAACGCAATCTGTTTTGGAAAAAATAAATTTTTTTGCATTAGAATTTTTTTTTTTTTTATTTCAGGTACTTATATAGCGCCGTCAATTTACTCAGCGCTTTACATATACATTGTACATTCACATTAGTCCCTACCCTCAAGGAGCTTAGAATCTAAGGTCCCTAACACACATTCATACATACTAGGGACAATTTAGACAGGACCCAATTAACCTACCAGCATGTCTTTGGAGTGTGGGAGGAAACCGGAGTACCCGGAGGAAACCCACGCAGGCACAGGGAGAACATGCAAACTCCAGGCAGATAGTGTCATGGTTGGGATTCGAAACAGTGACCCTTCTTACTGCTAGGCGAGAGTGCTACTCACTACACCACTGTGTAGTGAGTACATAACCCAATTTTTGGTAAAATCTAAAAGATGTTAAGCCGAGTAAATAGATACCAAACATGTCAAGCTTTAAAATTGTGCACGACTGTGCAACGGCGACAAGCGACAAAGGTTTACAATTTATAGGCGATGCTTTAACGGCCTTTACAGGTTACAGCTTTAGATTTACAGAGGAGGCATAGAATTACTGTCCATGATCTGACTTTCGGGGCGATACCTCAAATGTATGGGACGATTGCTGTTTACATGCATGCGTTCGCCTTTGCGACTTAAAAAAAGTGTTTTTTTTAACCACTTAAAAGGACCAGGCCTATTTTTCCGACTCTGTGTTTACAAGTTAAAATCATTTTTTTTTCCTAGAAGATTACCTAGAAAATTATATATATATATATATATATATATATATATATATATATATATATATATATATATATATATATATATATATATACACACACACACATACATACATACATACATACATATATATATATATATATATATATCAACGACTACCATTTTATTCTCTAGGGTGTTAGAACCCCCAAACATATACACATTTTATTTTTAAACTGTCGCTTTCATTTTTTTTTTCTCTTTTACTTGATCACTTTTATTGCTGTCACAAGGAATGTAAATATCCCTGCCGACAGCAGTAGGCAAACAGGTACTCTTTATGGAGAGATCTGAGGTCTATAAGGCTCGGTTCACACCTATGTAGTTTGCACGTTCCATTTTACAGCGATATGCCGTTGTGCATTTTGTATGTTTTTTTTGGGCCAATTTGTTGTTGGAGGGAAAAAAAAAAAAAAAAAACACACAAAATGAAAATCACAGCAAAAACACACTACTTGTTTCTCTGCAGCTTCACCATTGAAGTCTACTGAAGCAAAAAAGTAAAAAACAAAAAAACAAACAAAGCTGAGCTGGTCTTTGTTGGTCTCTATGATCAGCCAGCAGAAGCACCAGCTGGTCGATTTTGGGACGGGAGATCCTGGTAAAGCAGGGGGGAGAGAACGTCCCCTCACGCTGCTTATAAAAGCAATCCAGCAGCTAGTTAGTCACCACGACACTAGGATTGCTTTTACAAGAGAGCTGACCGTTGGCTCTAAAAAAGCTGTAGTGGGGTGTTGCCTGTAGCTGCCATCTTTGTACAATCAACTTTACATTTACTAAAACTAATATGAGGCCCTACCTACACTGGTCTCTAATCAGTATCTAATTAGGCAGGCCCTGGTACATATTACATACAGTAGATGGTTGGCAGATCTAAAGAAAATTGTACAATTAAACTGTAATGTGTGTGATGGAAAAAAAAGCAATATATTTTAAAGAAGGATGGTGAGGATAGTAAACACTGTGGATAGAAGTCGCTATCATTTCAGTTATTTATCCTCATTGTAATATTATAGCGATGCACATTTGTACTCTATATACCATGCTGACCAATGACCATGCCTTCAAGAGGACGTAAACCCTGATGGGTTTTACTTCTTTTTGTTCCCTGCAAAGTAAAAGCATAATGTGCTAGTATGCTTCGCATACTAGCACATTATGTGACACCTGCAAACGAAGCCCGCGTTGTCCCTGCTGCAGGCCGCATCCATGTCTGCCCCTCTTCCTTCTAGGGGCCACAGACTCTGGCTCTGTGACTGGCCGCAGTCACGTGACGTCACTCCCTTACATGCGCGCGGAAGCAGCAGTCACGGCACTCGCTAGTGAAGAAATGGCACAGTCACGGCACTCGCTAGCAACATCATCGGCACAGTACAAAGTAAATATCTCCTAAACTGCACAAGTTTAGGAGATATTTACTGTACCTATAGGTAAGCCATATTATAGGCTTACCTATAGGTACAACTTGAAAATGGAGGTTTACAACCTCTAAGTGATATTAAAGTCGTTTTTTCCTGCTCTGTGGATTTGCACAGAGCAGTCCAGATCCTCATCTTCTGGGATCCCTCTTTGGCACTCCTGGCCTCTCCCTCCTGTTGAGTGCCCCCACAGCAAGCAGCTTGTTATGGGGCAACCCAGCCGAGGCGCAATGGTGCTTCGCTGCTGTCTCAGCCAATGAGCAGGTAGAGTCCCGGGCAGCCGAATCTCTCGTGCAACATAGCTGGATCGAGATGGAGCTCAGGTAAGTATTAGGGGGGCTGCTGCACACAGAAGGCTTTTTATATCTTAATGCAGAGAATGCATTCAAATAAAAAAACCCTCTGCCTTAACAACTACTTTTATCTCTCACCAATAAACGGCATCATTAAAAAAAAAAAAGACCCTGATGTGTTTTAACCCTTCCCACTATCCAGAAAGAAAACAAAAAGGACTTGGTTGGAGGTTTCAGTTTTTGGTCTCATCTGAGTAATGTGTGCGATGTGGCGACATCTGATTGGTTACCTCATTATCCTGATCCCGGTCCTGATCCTGATCCCGATCTTGATCTTGATCCTGACTCGGTACTTCTGAAAAGTTCCCCTTCTTCTTCGGTCTCCCTCTTGGTCTTTTTGGGCCAAAGGACAGTACAATAGTAGGGTGGTGCAATGAAATTTTCTTTGGCCGACCTCTCTTTTTAACCTCGAAGGTCCCTGACACAGGAGCCAACTGGAAAAGAAAAAAAAAAAAAAAAAGAAGAATTAAAAGACATTAATGCTTGGTAAGGCTAAGAAAGCAGCAACACATGGAGAGAGAGAGACATACAACCCTGACAGGGATATAACCCTTCCCCACTGTGCTGAAAAAGTGCTTTTCAGTGCTGTCAGAATACACTGAATCAGTAACTGCAGCCGCTGATCCTCAAATGCTTTTCAACTTTTCCGTTTCACGGAGGTTGATCTACCAATCGGCTTCTGTCAAACAGGGACAGTCACAGACTGATTGAAATTTGGACCGGTCACTGCTGAACTGGCTGAATTTCAATCCAGCATTAGGAAGTACACCAACACCTTTGCAGCTGAAAAAAGTATATATCTCTTATCCTCATTTACAGTATATTCCACCATTTTATCCATTCTCACCCTTTACATTACAACTAATCGACTACCTACAGCTGAACATGGGTAAAAAAAAATTGCTGCTATCTCCAGCTTTAAACCATAGAGAAACGTGTAGAGGCAAATATTACATGTGCGCACCCATAGATCTCCCTTTAACCTCTTGCTTAGTGGGCACTTAAATCCTCTTCCCGCCCAGCTTTCAGCGCTGTCACTCTTTGAATGACAATTGCGTGGTCATACAACACTGAACCCAAATGAAATTTTTATCCTCCCCCCCCCACAAATAGAGCTTTCTTTTGGTGGTATTTTAATCACTGCCGTATTTTTAATTTTTTGGTAAAATAATGAAAAAAGACCGAAAATTTTGAAAAAAAAGTAGTTTTATATTTTGTTATAAAACTTTGCAAACAGGAAATTTTTCTCCTTCATTGATGTACGCTGATGAGGCTGCTCTGATGGGCACCGATAGGCGGCACTGGTGGGTGGCAGTGATAAGCAGTGATGGGCACTGATGGGTGGCAGTGATGGGCACTGATGGGTGGCAGTGATGGGCACTGGTAGGTGACATTGAAAGGCAGCACTTCTAGATGGCACTGATATGCACTGGCAGGTGGAACTTGCAAGTGGTACTGGTGGGCACAGATGAGGCGACTGTGCCTCTTCCTTGTCGGGACCGATGTCCCCTTCACAGAAGCCGGTGATGGACTTTTTTTTTCTCCTCGCGCTGTCAGCGTGAGGAGAAAAGAAAAAAAAACATTACCGATCTGTTTACATCACGTGATCAGCTGTCATTGGCTGACAGCTGATCACATGGTAAGGGCCGGGATCGCCTGAGTCTCAGGGGGAGCGTGCAAAGGGGAGGACGTCTATTGACGCCGTCCTGGCAATGTAGGTCCACGCTGTAGCCGTCATTCGGCTATAGCGTGGACAGGAAGGGGTTAATATTGAGCAGAATGTGCAACTCCTTAATTTATTATTATTAGAATAATTATTACTATAACATTTAAGAACACAGGCCTTTTACGACCTACTGACATTTTGTTAGGGTCATTTTCAATCCCTAATGGTACATTGGAACTAATGTTGCTCTGTTTGTTATACTTAACTGTATACTTTTCTTGCATTTTATTAGGAATAAGAAAAAAAAATGGACACTTAAAGCGGTGTTCCGCTGAAAAAAAAATATTAAAAGCCAGCAGCTACAAATACTGTAGCTGCTGACTTTTAATATATGGACACTTATTTGTCCAGGGAGCCAGCAACGCCTGCATCCGAAGCCGATCCGTCCTTCGGCTCTCGGCTGCTGCCGCCGCCATCCTCGGTAAGGGAATAAGAAAGTGAAGCCGTGCGGCTTCACTTCCTGTTCCCTACTGCGCATGCACGAGTCACGCTGCGCGTCCTCTCTGGTCCCTGCTGTGTTCTGTGTCTCAGAGAATACAGCGGTGGAGGACAGTGTAGGCGCCGGAAGTGGCATAGGTCACCGCAAGCGCCGCGGTGATCTATGCCAGGAAGTGGGAGCAAATACCTGTATTAGACAGGTATCTGCTCCCTCCTCCCCCCTGAAAGGTGCCAAATGTGACACCGGAGGGGGGAATCCAAAAAGTGGAAGTTCCATTTTTGGGTGGAACTCCACTTTAAGTATAACAAGTATGGTGCAAGAGGATTATACAATAACAGAAACAAAATCAAAAGAAGTTTCTCTCTGCAAATATTGAACATTAAAAGTGGTTGTAAAGCTTTTTTTTTGTTTTTTAATAAAAATAACAAATATGCCTATACTTACCTGCTCTGTACAATGGTTATGCACAGAGAAGCCCCGAACCTCCTCTTCTGGGGTCCCCCGCCAACGCTCCTGGCTCCTCCTCTTCATCAGGAGCCCCAACAGAAAACTGCTTTCCATGGGGCACCTGTGCGGGCGTGTCCCGAGTCCCACTACTGTGTCCATTGACACCGAGAGCAGGACTAGGCCCCACCCCCCGCTCCCATCTCCCAGCTTTTGATTGGGCACAGCGGGAACCAATCAGCCGGTACGGCGGACCCGATGTTCGCTGGCACCCCACGATCCTTCCCGAGAGGGGCAGAATGGTAGTTTGTCTAGGTAAACAAGGCAGATCACTGTTCTGAGAGAGGGGAAGATGGAGATCTTGCGTTTCTGCTAAGCAGTAACAAGGATCTCTGTCTTCCCCCAGTCAAAGCAGTTCCCCCCCCTCACAGTTAGAAAACACTCCTAGGGAACACATTTAAGCCTTTGATCGCCCCTGATGTTAACCCCTTAGCACTGATCACTGTATTGGTGTCACTGGTCCCTAAAAAGAGTCACTTAGTGTCAGATTTGTCCATCGCAATTTTGCAGTCTCTCTAAAAACTGCCGATCGCCTCCATTACTAGTAAATAAAAGTATATAAAAAAAAAAAATTAAATATTTCCCAAAATTTGTAGACGCGATAACTTTTGTGCAAACCAATCAATATACGCTTATTGGGATTTTTTTTTTTACCAAAAATAGCAGAATACATTTTGACCTAAATTAATTTAGAAATTTGATTTTTTAAATTTTTTTTAATGGAAAGGTTTTATAGCAGAAAAGTAAAAATTTTTTTATTTTTTCCCCCAAAATTGTCAGTTTTTTAATGTTTATAGCGCATAAAATAAAAACAGCAGGGGTGATCAAATACCACCAAAAGAAAGCTCTATTTGTGCGAAGAACAGGACATCGATTTTATTTGGGTACAGCGTCGCACGACCGCAAAATTGTCAGTTAAACAACGCCAGTGCCGTATCACAAAAAATGGCCTGGTCATGAAGGGGGGGGAACCTTCCGGTTAATATGTGCACAGCGAAGGCCTCTGATTGGTTACCTCTTGATCTGGACTTGGTACTTCTGAAAAGCTCCCCTTCTTCCTTGGTCTACCTCTTGGTCTTTTTGGAGTTAAAGACATTAAAGCAGATTTGTGCAATTTATTCTTCTTTGGGCGTCCTCTCTTTTTAACTTCAAAGGTCCCTGACATAAGTTCTGACTGAAAAAAGGAAAAAAAAGATAGTTTGATGCACATTTTCGAACCAAATCACATATAAAAAAATGTACCTGTTGTTTTAAAGAAAGCAAGGTCTCAAAGAGGGATGACCAGGATAGTAGACACTACCCTTTCTATTGCAAAACTATTGGTGTATTTTTATTATTTCTAATTTCCAGGATAGTCATTATAAAAGAGGAAATTATTAGAATCTCTCCAAAAGAGAAACAATAAAAGGATTTTTTTCAGTACATGGGGGGGACCAGGGTTACAACTCCTGTAATGATTTTATTGCTTTCTCCATCCTTGTTGCAGAGATTTTAACCACTTAAAACCCGCCCACTGCATATATACTGCGGCAGGGCAGCTCTATTGTACTGTATGTTGTTTCGTGCACTAGATACTGCGGGCGCGCGTGTTCGCTGCAGGGCAGGGTTGCCAATTCGCGGGTGCGGCGGACCCGATGTCCGTTGGCCACCCGCGATCACTGCACAGGAATGCAAAACAGGGATCTACCACATGTTAGGCCCCTTTCACACTGGGGCGGTTTGCAGGCGCTATTGCGCTACAAATAGCGCCTGCAAACCGACCTGAAACAGCCGCCGCTGTCTCTCCAGTGTGAAAGCCCCGAGGGCTTTTACACTGGAGCGGTGCGCTAGCAGGACGGGAAAAAAAAAAAGTCCTGCTAGCATCTTAGGAGCGGTGAAGGAGCGGTGTATACACACACATAGTAGAAAGTAAAAATTGTGGTTTTTTTTTTTTTAAATTGTTGGTCTTTATTGGTTTATAGCGCAAAAAACAAAACAAAAAAAAAACGCAGATGTGATCAAATACCACCATAAAAAAAAAAAAGGTCTATTTGTGGGAAAAAAGGTCATCAATTTTGTTTGGGTACAGCATCACACGCTTGCGCAATTGTCAGTTAAAGCAATGCAGTGCTGTATCGCAAAAAATGGCCTGGTCATTAAGAGGGTAAATCTTCTGGGGCTAAAGTGGTTATTCAAGATCCCGTATGGCTACCAGGGAAAGATGTATAGAGTAAGCACTAACTTCCTACCTGGCTACCTCTTGCCGCCTTAACCTCCGCAACATCTCCAGAATTCGCCCCTTCCTGACTAACGACATCACAAAACAACGTATTTACTCCTTTGTTATTTCCCGCCTTGACTACTGCAACTTCCTCCTTAATGGCCTACCTTTACACAGGCTATCCCCCCTTCAGTCTATTATGAATGCTGCTGCTAGACTTATACACCTCACTAACCGATCAGTGACTGCCAATCCCTTCACTGGCTTCCCCTACCCCACCGTATAAAAATCTAAATACTAACCACAACATACAAGGCAATCCACAACATCACCCCCATCTACATCACCAACCTCATCTGCAGATATCGCCCAAATCGTCCCCTCCACTCCTCCCAGGACCTCCTGTTCTCTAGCTCCCTTGTCTCCTCCACCCATGCTCACCTCCAGGACTTCTCCAGACCTTTCCCATCTTCTGGAACTCCTTACCCCAGTATGTCTGGTCAGCCCCTACCCTGTACTATGTCCGCCTTTAGGTGATCCCTGAAAACTCACTTATTCAGGGAAGCCTACCCCACCTCCTCCTAAGAACTGTACCTGCGTCACCTCCATCAGATCATCCTCCGCAGCTATACCGGCATTCAACGGCTGCAGGAGAAAAATAAAGTCAATTGGTTCTAGTAAATAGAGCTCCCACTGCCCCTACTGTCCATGGCTCTAGTAAATGCCAATTCCTCCACCCCTCCTGTTCAGGGTTCTAGTAAAGGCCACTCCCTCCACCCCTCCTGTCCAGGCTTCTAGTAAAGGCCACTTCCTTCCTACCCTCCTGTCCAGGGTTCTAGTAAAGGCCACTTCCCTCCACCCCTCCTGTCCAGGGTTCTAGTAAAGGCCACTCCCTCCACCCCTCCTGTTCAGGGTTCTAGTAAAGGCCACTCCCTCCACCCCTCCTGTCCAGGGTTCTAGTAAAGGCCACTCCCTCCACCCCTCCTGTCCAGGGTTCTAGTAAAGGCCACTCCCTCCACCCCTCCTGTCCAGGGTTCTAGTAAAGGCCACTCCCTCCACCCCTCCTGTCCAGGGTTCTAGTAAAGGCCACTCCCTCCACCCCTCCTGTCCAGGGTTCTAGTAAAGGCCACTCCCTCCACCCCTCCTGTCCAGGGTTCTAGTAAAGGCCACTCCCTCCACCCCTCCTGTCCAGGGTTCTAGTAAAGGCCACTCCCTCCACCCCTCCTGTCCAGGGTTCTAGTAAAGGCCACTCCCTCCACCCCTCCTGTCCAGGGTTCTAGTAAAAGCCACTCCCTCCACCCCTCCTGTCCAGGGTTCTAGTAAAGGCCACTCCCTCCACCCCTCCTGTCCAGGGTTCTAGTAAAGGCCACTCCCTCCACCCCTCCTGTCCAGGGTTCTAGTAAAGGCCACTCCCTCCACCCCTCCTGTCCAGGGTTCTAGTAAAGGCCACTCCCTCCACCCCTCCTGTCCAGGGTTCTAGTAAAGGCCACTCCCTCCACCCCTCCTGTCCAGGGTTCTAGTAAAGGCCACTCCCTCCACCCCTCCTGTCCAGGGTTCTAGTAAAGGCCACTCCCTCCACCCCTTCTGTCCAGGTTGCACTTCTTTTTGCTGCACAGATTCCCCCTCCAGTACTGCTGGCTTCCCTCCTCTCTCGCCAGCTGTTGCAGGAGATTGTTTCAGAATGGAGAGTGGGCCAGTAAATAGGTCATTCACCAGCCCCTTCCTTTTCTGAATGAACACAGTGAGTGATCGATACCTTCACCACTGCTCATGAGACTAATGTGTGCAGAGAGTGTGCATTGTGGCAGCATCAGATTGGTTACCTGATGATCCTGACTTGGAGTATCTGAAAAGCTCCCCTTCTTCCTCGGTCTCCCTCTTGGTCTTTTTGGAGTTAGAGACAATATACCAGAGTGGTGCAATATAATCATCTTCTTTGGGCGTCCTCTCTTTTTATACTCAAGGGTCCCTGACAAAGGAGCTACCTGTAACAAAAAATAAAAAGAATTAAAGACTTTAATATTTAAAAAACACTTGTGATATAGCCTGGGGGGACATGTAGATCTAAAGAGGAAACTTGCTTTGGTTTTGGGTAGAGTAATTTAAGTGATTGTAAAGGGTCGTTTATTTTCTTATAAAAAATAACAAACCTGTTATACTTACCTGCTCTGTTGCACTGGATTTGCACAGAGCAGCCTGGATCCTCCTCTTCTCAAGCCCCTCTTCTGCTCTCCTGGCCCCTCCCTCGGGTTCAGTGCCCCCACAGCAAGCAGCTTGCTATGGGGGCACCTGAGCAGAGTCATAGCTCCGCGTGTCAATTCAGACAATGAGCCCCAACCCGCCCCCCCCCTCTCCCCCGATTGGCTTGTTACTTTGATTGACAGCAGCAGGAGCAAATGACGTCGCTGCTGTGTCTCAGCCAATCAGGAAGGAGAATCTCAGATGACTGAGACACTCGTGGACATTGCCGGACAGAGAGGGACCTCAGGTAAGTGTTAGGGTGGCTGTTGCACACAGAAGGCCTTTTATCTTAATGCATTAAAGTGGATGTAAACCCGAAATTTTTTTTTTTTTTGATATCATACTGTAGAGTATAAGATTTTCTATCATTTGAGCCCAGTCTTGCCACACAGAGTTAATCCATCTCTGAGCAATCCTCTTTTATTGTTCAGTGAGAGAAATCTTGACAAACTGAGAAAAACTTTGTCAAATCCTCCCCCTTGCTGTGAGTGACAGGTGATTTACATATCTCGTGCACTAGCCTAAGACACATGCATTATTTTTTAATTCCCTCCCCCACTCCTTTCTTCAGCAGCTCTGCAAGGATTGGCTGTTCCACACCTCACCATGATTTGGCATGCTGAAGTCATGTGGTTACTTTCCTGTCTTTTCACTGGATGTTAGAGATCATAGCAGAAGTTCAGTGTAAGAAATACACAGGAGAAAATGCATATTGACAAGGGGAGTGTAGAGGTGGGCGGGGAGTGTAGAGGTGGGCGGGGAGTGTAGAGGTGGGCGGGGAGTGTAGAGGTGGGCGGGGAGTGTAGAGGTGGGCGGGGAGTGTAGAGGTGGGCGGGGAGTGTACTGACATCACGACTCCACCCACCGAGCTCCAGACAACAGACCCACCCACAGAATATGCAGTTTTCCGGGTCTAATAACAGACAGAGGGGAGACATTTGACAGGTAAAGATACATGCAGGAGGCATATATATCCTTATAGATAAGTTGTTGGTAAGGTTGAATAAAGACAATAGTCCATCCAGTACAACCTGTGTATGTTCGTCTAGATAATCATTTCCCCATATCCCTGTATATTGCGTTCGCTAAAATGTATGTCCAAGAGTCTTTTAAAGCGGGATACACACTATCCAACTTTTGTTGGTAGATTTCCTTTAGAATTACCTTCAACTATGTAGTGCAAGGGTCTGCTTGATTGCACACAAATTGAAAGCGTTTAGGTTTGACTTCATATTATATGGTTTTGGTAAATCAAAACCGTAGGGGATTTTTCACTGCCCTGACAGTGAAAAATCCCCTACGCAGCTTAAGGTTAAACTGCTTCTCCTCCAACCCCATTGTGTGGCCCCGTGTCCTCTTACACTCCCTAAGACTTAATAGTTTCCTACCTACACTAGGATTACCATTGAGATATTTGTATATTGTCATCAATATAGGGAGAATAAGAGTTAGCACTTGTAGTGGTTCCTTGTATTTTAGGTCCCCCAGCCCCCTTATTAAATGTGTTGCCCTTCTCTGAACTCTCTCCAGTTCCAGCACATCCTTCCTGAGGATTAGTGACATGAACTGGTCAGAATACTCCAGATGTGGCCGAACCAGAGTTTTATTAAATGGTAGAATTATCGTTTTGTTTCTGGAGTGAATCCCCTTTTTAAAGCATGCTAATAATTTGCTGCCATTGCTTGCCGCAGCATGACAATGCATGCTGCAGTGGACAGCGCACTGGTTTTTGCTTGGGTGACAGAGGATGAGGATGGTTTAGTAAGCCAGGCCACCACCTCCTCTGCATGCTGTGCTTGGATAACTCTGGGAACATAACTAACAGAGGAAATGATGCCCTGCCTGAGAACTGACCACGTCCACCTTTGCCATTGGACACATACGCTGCTGGCCCCCTTACGTGGTGCCATGGGAACGTCTGCCTCTCCTTGTTGTCCTCCCAGACACGATGGGGGGGGGGGAATTGACAACATGTGATAAAGATGTGGAAATGTGCACGTGGATGCACTTTAATAAATGGAAAGTGGTGTTTGGTGCCTTTTAACCCAAGTACTCACTACGCAGACACACTCCACTGACTATAATATACTGCACTAAACATGCTCTGATGCACTGAAATATACTGTGCTAAACGTGTAGTAACGCACTGAAATATACTGTGCTGAATCACTGAAATATACTGTGCTAAATGTGCACTAACGCACAAAAATACATTGCGCCAAAACGTACAATAACGCAAAGGAAAATACTGCGCTAAACGTGCAATGCACTAAAATGTACTGCGCTAAACGTGCAATAACGCGCTGAAATATACTACGCTAAACGCGCAGTAACATGCTGAAATATATTGCGCTAAACATGCAGTAACGCACTGAATTATACTGCGCTAAACATGCAGTAACGCACTGAATTATACTGCGCTAAACACGCAGTAACGCACTGAATTATACTGCGCTAAACGTGCAGTAACGCACTGAAATATACTGCGCTGAACGCGCAATAACGCACAGGAAAATACTGCACTAAGCGTGCAGTAATGCACAGAAATATACTGCGCTAAACGTGTAGTAACGCTCCAAAACGTACTGCATTAAAACGGCAGTAACACACTGAAATATACTGTGCTAAATGTGCAATAACACACTAAAATACATTGTGCTAAACGTGCAGTAACGCGCAGAAATATACTGCACTAAACGTGCACTAGTCTGTCATATACTAGGACGCTCAGGTCCTTCTCCATCCTGGAATCCCCCAGAGCTTCCCCCTAGTAATTTGTTTTTACATTTTTAACCCCCAAGTGCATTACTTTACATTTTTCAATGTTAAACCTCATTTGCCATCTAGTTGTCCACTCCATTAATTTATTCAGGTCCTCTTGTAAGGTTTCTATAACCTGCTGTGAGGTTTTTTCCCCTACTCAATTTTGTGTCATCGGAGATTCGTGTTCACGTTACGGAATATTTTTTATAGGGTGTCTTGCACCAACACTTTATGGTCACTTCATTGGTTTAGGGTGGCACACCACATTGTTTTTTACTTTGTTTTTTCTACTGCCAAAAATCAAACTTATTCTAGGTCTTCGCATGTTGTAGCTGCCTTAGTGAAGTAGACAGTTTGGGACATTGTTCTACATTAGCTTGCAGTTACCGGGCAAAACATTGCTCCACACGGGTCTATATACTTATTGGTGACCAACAGCGCCTCACCTATCCTTGAGAAACAATGGGCCAAGTCTGAAACATTTCCAGTATGGTCTACAGCCATGGCTGATCAAGAGTCACTCAAACCTGTCAGTATTACAGTACTGGACAACAGATGAAGAAGCAACAAACGTCTCACCCTTTTCGGAGTTAAACCTTTGTTCAAGCTCCCCTTTGGCCTCCCTCTTCCACGTTTCGGGGTCAGGCCTTCATTCATATCATTGGTATGTGAAGTTTTTCGAGGTCTACCCCTTCCTATTTTCCCTCCTGATGCAAGAATTTTCTGCAGAACAGAAAAACAATGTAAGAAAGGTTGTAGCGCAATAAAACCCGTAAATACATAATGACTAGGATAAGCATGTGTATATAATATTACATTGTTTTGGTCATTTCTTGTGTAGTAATAATACAAATACTTAACCTTAATGGCATCCCAGTCTTGGTCCGTAGGGTTCAATATTGAGTTGTCCCACCCTTTGCAGCTATAACAGCTTCAACTCTTCTGGGAAGAAGGAAGAGAGAGCAGCGCCGCTCTAAACGTAACATGTTAGTGTAAAGCTTTAATTTACTTCAAAAGGTAAACGCACATTAGAGTAGTGGTATACAGGCATTGGTTTTATGGTTTTTAGCTTTCCTGGGTGTTCCCTCAGTTCCAGCGCTCAAACCACGCCCCCTGTTCTCAAGCACCTGACGTGTCTGCTGCAATATCCTCCAGCCTCGGAGCTACAGATGCCACCGAAGCGGCCGGGGACTGATCCATCACCGCTGCCCAGCTGGAACCGAGGGAACACCCAGGAAAGCTAAAAGAACCATAAAACCAATGCCTGTATACCACTACCCAAATGTGAGTTTACCTTTGAAGTAAATTAAAGCTTTTACACTAACATATTACATTTAGAGTGGCGCTGCTCTCTCTTCCTTCTTCTCATTACTATAGTCTCTTCTGCTCTCCTGAGCCGGCTGCTGCTAACACAGACCAGAACCTTTAATACAGGTCTGGATCCAGAAGGAAATGGACTTAGCTTCCAAATACTAGCTGGACTTGCACAGCTCTGCACTGGGGGCGGGTAATAAGCTAAGTGCTGGTATTAAAGCAAAGTTCCACCCATTTAAAAGTTAGCAGCTACAAAAAGTGTATTTACTGACTATTTACTGACTCACTTGTCCCACGGTCCAGCGATGTGGGCGAATGAAGACCCGCTCCTCTCCCCCTCCTATCCACGGCGCCGGCATCACTACTGTGGGCGCCTGGCTGTGGCTTCACAGCCGGGCACGCACGAGCCGCACTGCGTGCTTTGAATGGCTAGGCAATCTTCTGGGACCTGTGATGTGTCCCAGAAGATTGCAGGGAAGGAGGGGTGAACTTCCTTCCGGTGCCGCGGAGCCCCGGGAGGAAGTGGGAGTTGGATTCCCCTAAAAAAGGGGGTATTCCGCCCCCCCACAAAAAAAATGACATGCCATATGTGGCATGTCAGGGGGTCACCGTCATTTAAAGCGCAAGTTCCATTTTTGGGTGGAACTCCGCTTTAAGCCAACTTTGGGAGGCACAGCTCTGCATTAGATGGAAGCGAGAGATGCCGGCTGCTTTCCATATTAACCAGCAAGTTATTGGTGGCTAGGATGCAGGGTGGTCCTAGCCACCAATCACTTATTGGTTAATATGAAAAGCAGCCCGCATCTCTCACCCCCATCTAATGCAGAGCTGTGCCTCCCAATGTCAGCTTAATACCAGCACTTAGCTTATTACCCAGTGCAAAGCTGTGCCTTCCGCATCCGGCATATTACCATTGTGCTTCCCACTCTCCGCTCGAGGCTGGTTGGATATCCAGAGGGCAGAGTACACTACTGTGGGGGTAAATAGAGGGGTTAGTGCTGTGAGGAGGAGCCGATGCACGTGTCTGGTGGACTCTATGTAAACAAGGCAGATCTCCGCTCTGACAGGGGGGGGGGGGGGGGGGAGAGATCAGCAATCTCTGTGTTCTTCCTGTCAGTACTTCCCCCACAGTGTTAGAAACACACTGAGGGAACACATTTAACCCTTTGATCGCCCTAATGTTAACCCCTTCCTTACCAGTGTCATTTAAAAACAGTAATCAGTACATTGTGTTAGTAATGTTCACTGTATGGTGTCACTGGTCCCCAAAAAGAGTCACTTATGGTCAGATTTGTCCGTCACAATGTCGCAGTCCATGTAAAAATAGATGATCGCCGCCATTACCAGTAAAAGCAATAAAAAAAAATAAAAATTAAAAGCCCCTAAATCTATCCTCTATTTTGTAGACGCTAGAACTTTTGCGCAAGCAAATCATATACGCTTATTGGGATTTTCTTTACCAAAAATATGTAGCCGAATACATATTGGCCTAAATTGATTGAAGAAATTTGTTTTTTTTTACTTTTTTTGTGGGACATGCATTATAGCAGAAAAGTAAAAAATATTGTTTTTTTTTTCTTCAAAATTGTCAGTTTTCCTTTGTTTATAGTGCAAAAAATAAAAACCACAGAAGGGATCAACAAAGCTTTGGGGGGAAAAAAAACGACATCAATTTTTTTTTGGTACAGCGTCGCACGACCGCGCAATTGTGAGTTAAAGTAACGCAGTGTCGTATCACAAAAAATGGCCTGGTCATTAAGGGGGTAAATCCTTCCGGGGCTGAAGTGGTTAATGTTACATTGTAATGCTCATTCTCACCAGTAGAGTGGCCTTTGATGGCTTCTTATTTTTACTTCCCTTCGGCCTCCCTCTGGATCTCTTTGGGACTCCTTCACCGACCGGTTTGACCTATAAAGAAGCAAGACATCTCAGAAAAAGGAAACACCTTCCAGGACATAACTTTAATAAAATAACAAGCTGAAAAACATTTTAAAAAAAAACGTTCCAGGCAATAAATTTACCCAACCAGTGAGCTACAAATACTTTAAAGTGTATCTAACCCAAAATAAAAATGTAATATATTGCAGCTTACCAGTCCTTAGATGTAGGGGCTGCGTTGTTTTTTTCAGGTTGTTTTCATTCATTTTTACCTGGTAATCCTGCCAGTAACACACTTTCTGTCCTAGGGTGACAACATTCGCTCAATGTATTGTATCTATGGGAAGAAGCGTGGTCATCCTAGGACAGGACTACAGAACCCCGCAACCCCTCCTCATCACCATAACAGAAGGGAGGTGTTTTGTCGTCCTCAGAGACAGCTGGGAACTAGATCACTGATAGGAATATAGGAACGCAGCAAAGGCAGGGAGCACAGGAAGTCATCAGCTTCCAAGATTTCTGGAAGGATCTAGTGTTTTTTTTTGCATGTAACAAAACGGTATATTTATAAAAAGGAAATAAGAGGAAACAATTGTTTGGGTTTCAATAAATCAATATAGTGAAGCAATTTTTCAAATAGGGATTCATCGATATACCGGCTGCTGAAAATTATCAGGCACAAATAGGGTTATCTGCGTGTATGTATGAATATAGATATATCTATAGAGATATCTATCTCTATAGAGATATCGATAGAGATATCTATAGAGATAGAGATATCTATAGAGATAGAGAGAGATACACACACAGATATACACATACATATATCACACACACACACACACACACATACCACACACACACATACCACACACACAGTGCCTTGAAAAAGTATTCATACCCATTTGAAATTTTCCACATTTTGTCATGTTACAACCAAAGCCGTAAATGTATTTTATTGGGATTTTATGCGATACACCAACATAATTGTGAAGTGGAAGGAAAGTGATAAATGGTTTTCCAAATTTTTTTTACAAATTAATGTTAAAAATTGTGGAGGACATTTGTATGGCGCCCCCCTGAGTCAATACTTTGTAGAACCACCTTTCGCTGCAATTACTTTTTGGGAATGTCTCTACCAGCTTTGCACATCTAGAGAGTAACATTGTTCTTTGCAAAATAGCTCAAGCTGTCAGATTGGATGGAGAGCGTCTGTGAACAGCAATTTTAAAGTCTTGCCACAGAGTCTCAATTGGATTTAGGTCTGGACTTTGACTGGGCTATTCTAACACATGAATATGCTTTGATCTAAACCATTCCACTGTAGCTCTGGCTGTATGTTTAGGGTCGTTGTCCTGCAGGAAGGTGAACCTCCACCCCAGTCTCAAGTCTTTTGCAGACAAACAGGTTTTCTTCTAAGATTGCCCTGTATTTGGCTCCGTCCATCTTCCATCAACTCTGACCAGCTTCCCTGTCCCTGCTGAAGAAAAGCATCCCCACAACATGATGTTGCCACCACCATGTTTCACGGTGGGGATGGTGTGTTCAGGGTGATGTGCAGTGTTAGTTTTCCTCCACACATAGCGTTTTGCTTTTAG